>CAJDSM010022780.1:8571-23154 GCA_903981925.1 Ostrea lurida
TTGTGACCCCATTCTGACTTTGGAACTCCTGATTTGAACAAAATCTTATCCTCAATTTATAAGGACACTTTCATTTTATGTGTTCTCTGGTTTATTAAGTTGTTTTTCAAAAGATTGACTGAAATCTCTTTTTTTTAAATTATCTACCCTTGGTCCTTCCTTTGTACAGAGATGATTTCCCTATACCCTATGATGCTCTATGGTAAGACTTGTGCAGTTCTTGAAAAGTAGAAAATGTGTTAAGTTTACAGAAGACAGACAGAATATTATCTTTTGATCAGAAAAGCAAAGCTTTAATACTTGAACTTTCGGTTCCAGTGAATCAGAACACTAACTGGTAGATTGGTACATGTACATCATGTTAACTAATTCAGAAACTCGATGTTTATAGTACTAGTACTTTGTACCTTATTGAATGTCAAGTCCTTAGAGTAGTACCAGGGTTCCACGATACACATGATCTGACTCAGCAGGGCACTGCAGTGACAAATTATTACATGAGTATGTGTCCTACATTTGTTATAGTGAGAAATTTGTACAAGAAAACATAATTAAAATATAAAGTTTACAAACACAGAGAAAGTGAATTGTTTAAAAGAAACAAAACAATCTGATAAAACAGCAAGTTGATAATTGTGATGCCAATACATTTCAATACAGGTTACAATGTAATGAAAACATAGGTAATCAAAGATTACAGAAGCTCACCTCGACGGGCAACACTTTATATGGTACCATCTATATATTTAGCTTTATTTTAGCCCAGAGCAGGTTTCAATCCATTACACTTTATCATATTACACAAGTACAAAAAAATTATCATAATGTACATTAATATAACACCTATATATATATTTATAATACATAGCATTATGATTATTTTTATTAATATATGGATATAATACTGATATAATATATTATATGAAACATATTATATGATATCATTGATATCATATAATTATGATATTAGTAAATTAATATTATATAATAATATCGTATAATCATGATATACCAACTATTAGGATCATATTGTATGATATGTAATCATACCCCATAATCAAATCAATATTGTATCATACCATAGTTGTCATAATATATGTTCATAGCATATTGTAATCATACATATCGTACAATATTGTATCATAAATATGTCAATATGATCACTTAATTGTATAATATCGGTATCATACATATTAGTATCATACCTTCGTATATTAAATTGGTAGATATCAACATATCGTAATACCATATTCGTATCATAATCATATAAATAATTGTTCATACCATACTCGATATAACAATTGTATCTACATATCGTTTCATACCATAACAAATCATACCATATTATTATATCCATATTCGATATAATATTGCATCATCACCATATCGTATAATATCATACCCATAATCATACTATATATTCATATCATAGATCATCATATTGGTATAATACCATATTGTATCATACCCATATTGTATAATATTTGTATCATACCATATTTATCATACCATATTGCATAATCATATCTATTATGTATCACTATACAGACACTACTCATATAATATCGTATCCACCAATCATATTGTAGATACTATTCGTATATCATATTAACATATCTGTATCATATAGTACCATACATATATTCATAATATATATCGTCATCCATTACCCATATCATATAATACATATCATATAATAGTCATATACCTATAATCATACATAACATCTATATAAATGCATCATCCATATGTATAATATTGTCGTCATACAATTTATAATCATATTAATACATATATAATATTAATATGTATACAATATCACATAACTTAACATACATATAACGTAAATTCAGTATTAATTCAATTAATATCACCATAATCGTATCGTACATATCGTTTCATACTTCATATCTGTATCATAATTGTATAATATCAACATATCGAAACCATATCGTATAATACCATAAATGCTATAATATTCTACCATACATATAACATTTAACATACCATCTGTATAATACCATTCTAAATAATACTACTTCATGATTCATGATAACATTTGTATCATACCAATATTGGCTATAATATCTATCATTACCAATATTCATATAATATTATTGTCTATATAATACATATCGTATAAAATATCAATCTACCTATCATATAAATGCATATCAAACCATACAAATAATATTCATAATCCATATATACCAAACCTGTCATTCAAGTATTATATATTGCATCATACCATATTGTATCATATTGTATCATGACCATATCGTATATATATCATAAAATATCATGACCATTAATTGTAGTATTATATCATATCATTATAAATGTCATATCATATAAATATAATATCATATATGTATCCATATCATCATATTACATATATTCAGCTAAACTACTCAATACATTTAGATCACAAGACAGATTCTTAATCCAAGTTTGATGAAAATTGAACAAGCATAACCTCAATATCCTATTTAAACACATCACATCTCCAGCATCCGATAATCTACATCTCAGCATTCAGCATTTTCTAAGTCGGTATCACCTCAATATAACATCAGAGAGTTTTGGTGAAGATTGGATTAAGTAATTATTAGAAGATAAAATTTGAATAGCCAATAACTCAATATGCCTAATTTAAACAACACATCACATCTCCAGCATGCCGAAACCTACAGTCAGATTCAGCCATCATTTTATAGTCGGTATCAACCCGACAGACTTCCATGCAGATTTGGTTGAAGATTGTAACGGAAGTCAATTATTTAGATATGGTTAAACTGAACAATTACCTATTTTAAACAACATCTCCAGCATCGAAACCTTTCAGCTCAGATTCAGCATCTCTAAGTCTAGTATCACCCGTAAAACTCATCCATGAGAGTTTTGGTGAAGATTGGAGACAAATAATATTCTTATATAAAATTAAAACTGACAAACATTACTCAAAATATGCCTTTTAAACAACATCACATCTCCAGCACCAACCTACAAACTCAGATCAGCATCTTCTAAGTCGTATCAACCGACAGACTATCCATGATTGAGTTTGGTGAGATTGTACAAGTCATTATTTAGATTGGTTAACTGAACAATATACCTATTATAAACAACATCTCCAGCATCGAACCTACAGCTCAGATTCAGCACTTCTAAGCTCGGTATCACCCGATAATACCACCAATGATGAGTTTGGTGAAAGATTGGACAAATTAATATTTTAAGATATAGATAAACTTGAACAAACAATACTCAAAATATGGCCTATTTACAACAACATCACATCTCCAGCATCTGAAACCTATTCAGTCAGAATTCAGCATCCTTCTCAGTCGGTTATACCAGTAAACCATCCAGTGAGAGTTTGGTGAAGATTGGACAAGTAATTTTTAGATAAAGATTAAACTGGAACAAGCAATACTCAAATATGCCTATTTTAAACAACATCACATCTCAGCATCCGAACCTACAGCTCAGATTCAGCTATTTTCCTAAGTCGGTATCACCCACATAACCATGCATGAGAATTTGTGATTAGATTGGAACAAATAATAATTTTAGATATGATTAAACTTGAACAAGTGATACTCAATTGGCTTTTTAAAGACAAATCATTATCTCCAGCTCCGAAATCCTACACGCTCAGATTCAGCATCATCTAGTAAGTTTCAGTATCACCCACGAGCCAGTCCATTAAGTTTGGTGAAGATTGGACATAGTAATTATCAGATATAATCTAATTCTAAACAAACAATAATCACATATCCTATCTAAACACAACATCAACATTCTCGCAGCATTCCGAAACCTTACAGCTCAGTATTCGCTATCATCTAAGTCAGATATCACCCGACGATACCAGTCCATGAGAGTTTGGGTGAAGATTGGAAACAAGTGAATTATTAGATATGACCATATAGCAAACTTGCTCCCAAAACTTAGACCAGCTCTAATAGCAGCCATCTCTTACCAGCATCCGAAACCTACAAAGCTGAGTAATCAGCACCAAGTGTGTGTTCATTCAGAACTCACCCGATACCTTACCTTCCCATGCAAGTAGTTAGTGATACAATTAGACCCGTCATAATTTAGAGTATACCACAATAGTTATACTTGCTCCAAAAACTTTTCAACAGCACTAACAGTCCTTATTCCTCTCAGCATCCGAGCCTATAGCTTCAGATTCAGCATTTAAGTCTATATATACTTCATTACCCCCAGAAGCATCACCCATGCAAGTTTGGGGAATCGGATCAGTAATAAGTTGAATATAAGCATAAATGCACACTTGCTCCAAAAACTTTAACCAGCACTAACAACCTTATTCTTCCTCCAGCATCCGAAGCCATAGGCTCAGATTCGTATTTAAGTCTATGTATTCCTTCATTACCCCCAGAAGCATCATCCATACAAGTTTGGGCAAGATTGGACCAGTAATAAGCTAGATATAGGCATCAATGCACACTTGCTCCAAAAACTTTAACCAAGATGGGACGCCTGACAGCCGAGGGTATAGGATAAGCTCCCCCCGACTTCGTCTCGGTGAGCTAATAAAATAGTTATACACTTATTTCAGAGAAATTTTCTCGTGAACTTTATGTATAAATTTATTTCCTATGTAGCTTGCAAAAGTAAAAGTTCTCTCGCTCATTGTATGCACCTCTTAAGGATGAGAACATTTTATACCCTATGCCAACAAGGCCCAGAAATTCTTGCAAACATCTGAATATTCGAGTTTTGTGAATCAGCTTTCACCTACCAATTTATCAAAATCATGAATGGGAAACTTACTACGCGTCATGCTCTAAATATGCAGGATCCATGATCTCTTTCACAATATCCCTGAAACGTGTAGAAAAATAATCAAATAAATATCAAAGGATTCAGTAATAACTAGGTACATTGTAAGTAAATTTTTGAAACATACAATGAATTGCATAAATACACAAATTGTGATTTACAATTACAAAACACAATTGTAGAATATATTTCTTTAATGACACAAAATTAATCGAAATATTGTACCTAGCAAGAGTTTAGGAAATGTGGATGCAGAAATGTTAGAAGTAGAATAGTTTAAGGTTAGTAAAACAGTAACTTTATTTTTACATGCATGAAAGAAAACGGACTTTATACAATTTCCTAATTGTGTAGCTGCCTTGATATAAAGGTATTAGCACTGTAATCAAATTCACTAAAGTACACTGTGTATTTTACAGAAATACTCTTACAAAGGATTACCGTATATACTCACCTATAAGTCTGATTTTTGGGAGTAAAATTTTGGTCCAAAAGTCTATGTCCGACTTATAGGCGATTCCTAGGGAGATCAGTATTTTTCTAGTCGGCGAAATCAGAGACATATATGTCTCTGGCGAAATGTACCAATGTTTAAAACGACTCTGACGATGATCATGATCATCATCCAGACAAATTGGTCTGGACATAGAAATATAAAAAATATTATTTGACACAGGTAAATAATAAAATTGACACGATATTGGTTTTTGGAGAAAGAATAGTTGAATACCGCCATCATTTCTCAAAATATTTTTTTGTAACAGGGGCAAAATCAGTGTAACTTTGATTTAAATTGTCAACCGATTCTGGCAAAAAGTTGTACCAACTTATAGGCGGGTCAATGGCAAAATATTTCAAAATGATCTAAAAAACAAGAGGCCCATGGGCCACATCGCTCACCTGAGTGACCTTGGCCCTCGCACTCTATATCAGGAAGCTTTAAGGTAAATGTTGTATTTTGGTCTTAAAATTTTTTTTAATATATATTCAAATGTAAAAACTATGATCCCCTTATTGTGCCGGCCACATTACTCTGGGGTCATGATTGTGTACCAAACTTGAAAATTTTTAATCCACTATATCAGGAAGCTTTCAAATAAATGTCAGGCTTCCTGAGCCCAGTGGTTCTGAGAAGAAGATGTTTACTCGGAAAACCACCCTATCTATTGCATTTCTGTGAGATTCGCCTTTGAAGGGCCTGGATCTCCTCAATTGAAACAAACCTGAACCCCTTTCCCAAAGGATGATTGTGTACCAAAGTTTGGTAATGAATTTGGCCGCAGCTGGGTTTCTTGAGAAGAGAGTCGAAATGATAAAGATTAAGCAGACAGGAACGGACGAAAATCCGGACAGACGCGGACAAAATGCATTCAGAATAGACTCACTTGAAGCCTTCATTCCAAGTGAGCTACAAAACACATCAATCGGACTTAAATTAGGCAAACGACTTTAATAGGCATTGTATATACAGCAGTAAGGAAATGGAGTGCCTGTATTTTACAGATATACTCTTACAAAGGATTAGTAAGGAAATGGAGTGCCACAAGTTGTTGATAAAGCTTTAGTTGTCATATTTCTGCAATTGTTGATCAAAGATTTAAAAATTATGAATAGAATACATGTCTAAATGTTTTAGATTTCAAAAATGAGTATAAAATGATTTTTGAAACAAAAGATATTTTTCAATGGAATATACAGCATAAAACATGAAGGTTGATTCTTTTATGGCACTCTGCAGTAGCATATATATACCAAGAGGTTCTGGTAAAACTACAGAAGCAAGCATTGAATGGTATATATGACATATTCCTCCGCTATGATGTTCTGTCACTAAGTGATGATTAAAAAATTTAAGCACCTTCGATATGGCATCAGAGTTTCAGGAAACTTGGACCGATGCATAAGCAGATAAATGTATTTGCAAAATGATGTCTGATTTATAGCTGAGATTATAAGTTTTCCATCACCAAATGCAGAAAGACAAAATTACATTCAAAAAGGTTTTTTTTTTCTTCAATTTCTGAAAGTATCTACCTGTCTGGGACATTAATCTGTCTGTAAAATTACCGGTATAAACTTAATTCAGAAAATCCACATGTATTCATTTAAAGTGTAAAAATCATTGGTACAACTGCTTTGTTCTGAAAATTACATGTATTCATTTGAAAATGAAAAATAAGCTGGTAGACCATAAAGTTTTGAATTTCGATTAATTTGAAGTACAGCTGCCATGGTATTCAATACTCATCACTAACCATTCTTTCTCATTATCAAATTTTACCCTCAACATCTAGGCTGGAGGTTTAAAAACTTTTAGAGTACGTACTCTACTCAAACTCAAACTCCGTACCCAAAATGCATACTCATACTCTAAAGTCGGTAATAAAACTTTATTCATCTCAAACTCGTACTCAAGTGGAGTACATACTCAGTATGCTTCGAAGCAGATATTTCAAAGTTTTTTCTCAGTCCCATCAAATTTGAGATAACGAAGTTTGACTGTAGTTAGGAGACATAACCACTACTCTATAGGACCGAAATACAAAGTATAGTACTGTAATATTACTATAATGTCAAATTTTAGACCTATTTGGAACCATACAAGAACTCTTCATATCAGGGAGATAAAATACAATTATAGAAAACATGGCAGATATATCAAATAAGACTTTAAACTTTTAAATACTTCAG
Organism: Ostrea lurida; assembly: GCA_903981925.1. Taxonomy (NCBI): domain Eukaryota; kingdom Metazoa; phylum Mollusca; class Bivalvia; order Ostreida; family Ostreidae; genus Ostrea; species Ostrea lurida. The sequence continues at coordinate 16,078 of CAJDSM010022780.1, forward strand.
GTATATAATGTCAATAATTATATCTTTCTACTGAAAGATTAATATTAAGTTATAAAATGTAAATAACATTTTTCTATTGTGAGATTAAGATACACAGCTGAGATTTTTAGTTGTAAAGTGATAGCATGATTTTGTTGTAGTTTTAGTACAATCATTCAATGGTCTCTGTTAAGAACCAAAATCAGAACAGTTGCTGGAATTGTTCACTTCAACATCTAACAGTGAGTAAAAAAGGTACACTGATTGCCAAGTCTACTCTTACAAACTAACACCCCCCCCCCCCCCCCCCCCCCCCTGGGTGTCAGCATTCCTCTATCGCAAACTATTTTTTCTCTCCATGTATTAACCAAGCTGCAGATCCTGACCATTAGATTCTTTCACTGCTTAGAGGAGATGAAGAATTAAGATATCTGTCCATGAACGAAATGTTCTTCTGAGATTGATCTGAAGGCTGATTTAGACAGGATGAAAAAAAAAAAAACTTTTCTAAGCACAAAATTTGAAATATTTACTATCTTTTATGAGAAAAATGATGAAATAGGTAGATTTGACATTACAAATGGCAGACAGGAGACTGGATTATAAATCAGCAGATCAGCTTCTGTCTAACATAAATCTGTAGAGTAAATAGGACTGCTGCATCAAGGCTATTCAAGTACAAACATGTACAATAATGTTTAACATTTAGCAGCTATCAAAAACCAGAAACAGTTCATTTCATGTCTGTGTCACATACAAATGAAGTAAGAGAATGAATGAAGCGGACAGAAAACTTACTCTAGTGTCTCGACTTCAGCAGCATGTAGAAAAGCCTGGTGATCACAATGCAGCACAAATATCAGCGGGGCCAGCAGTTCATGCATTCCCTAGAATAAGGTATACACACATGACATTGTATAAAGTCACACATATAGATCACATGACATAGACACATGTAGAGGATCACATGGCTTGTAAAAGATAGCATCATTGTAATTAATTCAAATCTACACTATTTTCTATTTTGCCTATTGGGGGCATAAAAAACCTCTTTCAGATATCCTTATAGTTTCAAAGCTTTTCAAAGTCTAAAGAGTAAATTTTTTTTGAGTAACTTACTGTGGAATCAATCTAATTCATGAGGGTCAATGTTTGTGGGTAACCAAAATCTTACTGGTTCGTGGGGACGTAATTCCGTGCGTAATTAGCCTATTTCATACATAAGATATATACACTTACTGATAATCATAGTATTTTTGTTCACTGATATTGATTTGTTATGCAAGCGTGCACGTGATCATGAAAATAGAGCAAGTCATTTGATTACACCAAATATGTAATAATAAACACAGTCGAACCTCGTTATCTCGAACTCGATTGGACCAATAAAAAAAAGTTGAGATATCCGTGACTTCGAGATATCGAGGGTAAAATACTAAGAAAACAAGTGGCTGGGACCTCAAAATCAGTTCGACATAACCATGGTATTCGAGATATCAGTGTTCGAGATATTGAGATTTTGTGGGCAAATGCAATGAGGATAATACTTATAAAGATTTTTCTTAAAAACTAGAAATGTTCATGGGGACAAATNCAATTAAAAACTAGAAATGTTCATGGGGACAAATTTGTGGGCAAGGGTGACCCATGAAATCCACGAACATTGATCCCCCAAGAACAATGATGATTCCACAGTATTTCTTTTAAGTAATTGAAAACAAAGGCACCTAAATGCAAAGCATTACTAGGTAACATTAATAATATTATTCTGATAGTGACAGCGAATTCATTAATTATAATATATGGTCACATGCAAGTCACATGGTTTTTTTTAGCTAGGGGATAATTACCGGGGAAAATGATGCTGAATAATTTGATCTCTAAAATTCAGCTTGATTAAGGTTTTAGGGCATACGCAATGTACATTTCACAATTTTTTTTCTATCTCCAAAATTGAAGACTTCCAATGATAATGATAAGAGTTACAGACAATGCAAACATCATTCAATCCATTCAGAATTATTTGATGATGATGAAAATATAATTATACAACAACTGACAGTGTTTTTGTAGTATGTATACGTACAGATGCATCACATTTGCATTCTCCAAAGAGAGGTAACTCAGAATTCAAGTATGAATAATGGTGCAAATTACATTCTTCATCAACTGTTATCTTTTCCAAAACACAGGAAATATGGTCTGATTTTTTCTCAAAAAATATCTAAGGGTCTATGATTTTATATTAAGAATAGTTTTATAAAATATATACAGATAACGAACGTTGCGTATGACCTTTAAAAAGAAAACATTACACAAGCAACACAGCGGGAAGGGAACCAATCAGTTTTCATGAATATCAGTGTCACTTAAAAAAGCTCGAGTATGTGACAATCAAATAGAATGGCATAGCTTTATTGGGTCAGGAGAGAGGAAAACTACAGGATAAATACAAGGGTGTCAAGTGTTAGTATAGCAACAGAATATATTAAGGTTAATAATGCTCTATCTATTATGACTTTGCAAAGCCACCCACTCTGAACAAAGCATAGACATCATTGACAGTATAACAACTAGAAATCTCTCAAAGGCTTCTCTAAGGGCGTGAAATTAACTGGAGTCGGACAAAAACATACTCAAATGTATGGACTGCTTGCTCTCTGTGAAATGGGGTCTTAGTGACACAATTTTGAAAATTCGGGGTTTTTCTTTTTTGTATATTCTAGTAATATAGTATAATTTAAACAATTTGGCAAAATTTGAGAGTGCAAATAGACAGCTGACAAGTTGTTAATTTTCTTTGAAATCATTGATGTTCTAGCATTACATGCTTGGCAAATGAACAATTGACCATATGCAATAATCAAGATATAAATGCTAAAATCAACTTTTTAAGATGAATATAACAAGAGGCCCACAGGTCTTATCAGTCACCTGAGTATTAGTTAAAAATATCACTATCCCCAACAGCTACGAAATCTATAATAATGTTCCTGTTCTGCGTATCTAAGCTAAATTCAGAATCTAATGTTCAGCAGCAAAACAAAACATTATGATGTGTTCTTAAAACCCCAAAAGTGCCCATACTGATGGCAGGCTTTACATAATATAATTATATTAACACTATATGACCATTTTGGACCCATCCTTCCCACTTTCATTGCATCCCTACTTTATCCAGGAGATGTCTCAATCATTTCTGCGAATTTCAAATTTTCCAGTATTGAAGTCCACTTTTTTCAGTGACATTCCATGTGAGGGAAGCATTCATGCCCTTATGAATAGTCAAGTCACGGTAGGGGGCACCTGTCACAAGTAGGCAAACCTGGATCTGCCCTTGTTATAAGTACTCGCGTATACAGGTAAAAAGGTCAAAGGTTACAAAAGTTGGTAATATCCGAAAAGCCTGTCATGATCACTACAACTCTTAACTATCAAGGACATCAATGTTTCTAGTAATGTAAAGGGTTAGCATTGTGTCCATCAGATTGCACTTTGACACTACATATTAATAACAGGGTAGTCATTTTTCAGGAATTAGCATGCTTAGGAAGTCAAATACCTGCTTATAAGATAGCTCTTTATTTTTTTTACAAAAGCAGAACAGGAGATCGAGCATCATCTCTCGAATGTCATCCTTTTGAAAAAATTCTACTTCAGGAAAACTAAAAAACAAAAACCAGGAACAAAATACAATAAAAGAAAAAGTCAATCAAAATGAAAGTGTCTGGTGAAGGGCACCTGTCACAACACGGAATGAAAATATTTAACGAAATAAAAAAGTCAAACATTGCAATGGTTTGTCACCTGGACAAAATTCTTTAAAAATAGCAAACAGTAGCTGTCTCTACTTGACTATTATAGCAAAAATACTTCCACCTAACATTAGCACCATGAAGTGATGACAGAAACATTCTCAATATCAAGCCTGTCTTTTTATGTTTTGAGTTCTCAAAATCCAAAATATTTTCCTTTATCCAAAGAGCCTAATTTACTCCCATTGTGAAGGACTAAAACATATTTAGAATCTGTTAAAAAATATATTCAACATTCTATCCATGCTTTACCAATTCACAAGTATTCATAATCAAAGAAGAAAATATGATTATTTTTTTTCAGGTTCATGCTTTGTAAGAAATTGAGAAAAGAATATATCAACGCTTGTGAAAGTCCATTAAACAGCAATACATTGTATGCTACATTGAACGAGAAATGATGAGTTCACAATCACATGTACAATGATACAAGTTAGATGCTATGTGGTCACTGGATACTCAAGTGGATTTATTATATCTAAATTTCAAGAAGAAACTTATACCAGAGCTGTCCACAACAAAACATAACATTCCCAGGTTTTTCTATGCAAGGCCAGCTTTAATAATTTTCTTTATCACTATTGATTGGTAAAGTATTTCTTTTCTACTTTTCAGAGTTAATGCCCTTAATGTCAAAACCAGTTCCCGATGAACTAAAAAAAAAAATAAATAAATGTGGCAACATCACAGAAGGCCCTGCTGGTTGAGTTATCAAATATCTTCTATCTAAATCCCACAAATATTGTCAAGAGTCAAAAACATATCTCTGAAACGTAAAATCAGAAACTTTGCAAAATCGAAAGGGAGCTGACCTCAATGGATATTTGCACTGCCCAAAAGTTCCATATTACATGTAATTGGTGAAAGCCCTTTTGAATTATTACACGAAAACTGTTTATGACTTTTTTATGAAAAATGTTCCATATCTCTAAAACTTAAAATCAGAAATTTTCCAAAATTGAAAGGAAGCTGACCTCAGTAGATATTTGCACTGCCCTTAAGTTTCATATTAAGTGGTGCAATCCTTTTGAGTTATTGCGCAAAAAAAAACTGTTTGTGACGGACAGGCAGAAAAGCTGATTACTATAAGGCTCCTACCGATACTTGGCGGGGCCCTAATTACAAGTTTCAATGAAATTAACCAAAGGGTTACATGATCTAAACCTTTTTTTTTGTATCCAGTGACCATAGGACTATTTTTGCTACAATATATACTCTCATGCAAAAGACAGCTATCCTACATGTAAATACATAATACATGGAAATTCTCGGAGAAGAATTCACATAATATTGAAGCACTTGTATCGGCTCTTTTCAGGAAATAATTTTCATTTCTTTACTAGTATACTGAATAAATGCAATGTTTCATGATATAGAATCCTCAACATTTGTGATAACCAGTTCTAATCTGAAGAGACTTTAAAGTTTGATCATGTTGACTGCCAAAATTTTCAAATGCTTCAATAAAATTGTTTTTTTCTCTTTAATAGAAAAAACCCATATGGATAGGAATTATAAAGTGATGTTCCACCTGTCGATACGAGGTATCAGCATTTAGTTTTGCAAAAATAAACAAAATATCCACCATCAAATTCCGCACTTGGTTCGACTGGAAGAATGCAATCCTCGGGTACCTTGGCAAGCAAAGAAAAATGCTCCATCATTAGTCATTGGTCCAGCAGAAGTGTGATATGTAGTGTTATATATACACACATACAGTTGATCTCACAGTCAAAATATTAAATAAAAAAAGAAAAGGATATATACAGTCAAACCTCATAATCTCAAACTTGATGGGACTGAGATATCCGAGACAATCGAGATATCGATGGTAAAATACTTAAGAATTAGTAGTGGAGACTTCCGAAGCAATTCAACATATCCATGGCATTCGAGATATCAGTGTTCAAGATAAAAGAGGTTGGACTGTATGCAGTTCCAAAATGTATTGAACACATTCACAAGTCACATGGAGTTTGTGAATAAATATATTTTAGAAATTATATACGTATCCTTTTCTTTTTTATTCAACTATATATTCCAGGACCTTCATCTGATTTCCAATGTCTTTCTTGCAACCGATGTCAATAAGAATATTTAAAAAAGTTGTTAGTAAAAATTCTGTGAATCCTATTTTTCTTGTCCCTAGATCCAAATCTAATGGTCCAACACTACAGTCACTGTGTAAATATAACATACACGTGGAACAGTTATGAATAGTTACATATCAACACTTATTAAGGCTAATATTCACATAGCTGGAAAGCTTAATTAACAGCTGACATTTAAACAAGACAAACATTTTATGTGATGATTTTACAGAGAGTTCTGAGGTTTGACATTATTATCTACTTACGTTCTTATGACATCTTGTTTGATTGTCACGCCGGAGTTTCATGGTCCATGAAGAATATTGATTCCAGAGACTCTGAAAGGTGTAAAATCATCAGTCATAACCAAGGCCTGTCCACTACAGTGTTTATACTGTCATGCACGTCATGATGTCATTGCTAAGACCAGCACCAATTTATTTTCATTTTATTTAAATACAGCAAAATATTTAAACAACCATGCATAACCACAATGCCATTCTCTTGCACAAGTTGTCGGTCCTTTCTCTCCCTTACATCTCTGTTCAACTCCCACTTTTACAAGATTTTTGTTAAAACATTGAAAGAATGGGAAACACTACTTGTGAGTTTCTTTACTTTGTAAAAATTAAAAAGAAAAAATCAAAAAAACTTATTTGGGTTTATTCTTGTCTTATAAGTTTAATTCATATTAACTTTTCTTAGAGAAAAATCTATTTTGCGTTTAAACCGTTTGAAAAAAAAAAGTTAAGCCAAATATAGATGAATAAGTTATATTGATATTTCTTTTTAATAATTTACAGAGAGAAACGAACACTCACAAGTAGAGTGTTTCCATGCTTTTCATTGCTTATATTTCAAGAGTAATCTATGGAAAGACAGGGGTTTGACCAGAATGTTAACAGGAGAGAAAGGACCCGACAACTCTGTGTAAGAGAATGACACAATGTATGCAAACACACATTACACACTGTTACATATGTAAATATTTGTGTTGACATGGTTAGATTTTCCTCCCTTCTCATTGAAAGAAAATATCAGAATGCATAAAACTATTTCTCTCTTTTTTCTCTCCTTCATTACCCCTTCAGCCTGAGACAGTGGATTGTTAACAACTAAATCTGAGGTGCTAGGATCCACTGCTTTCCTGGGATTCACAATCAGCTGCCAAGATCAAATGTTATATATATATA
>CAJDSM010022782.1:0-10564 GCA_903981925.1 Ostrea lurida
GAATGAATGAAAGACTCCATTCTTCACTCTTGCCTCATGTAACTCCTAGTGGCTTCACCTCAAAAATATTTACAGGAAATTAATCAGGTTTGAAATATAAACATGCATTACATGAGGTGTCATAAGAGTTTGCAGAACGCCTTCAGTTATGTAGCATTCATTTTCAGGGGGGGGGGGGGTTAAGATACCAGAAACAAAAGCCCCTGGGCCACATCACTCACATGAGTCAACTCAACTGGCGCTGTTGTGATTTTCAAAACTTTTTTTTTTTATAATCTCCTCTGATGAAAAAAAAAAAATTAACCTCATTATGGCCCCAACCTATCCTCAAAAGGTTACGACATAACCATGGTACAAGGTTAAAAATCTAGGTTGAAACGTAAGAAATCTATACACAAAATACGAAAGCCTTACCTTTAAATAACGTTATAGATCAAAAGGCAAGGCTTCAATATCAAAGCTTTGGTACCAAAAGAAAGTTATTGTCACAAGGAATGCATATCACTCACTATTCAAAAGTTATGTGCAAGTTAAACTTATACTGTGGAATCATTTTAATTCGTGGGGGTCAATGTTCATGGGTAACCAAATTTTTGCTGGTTCGTGGGGACGTAATTTCGTGGGTAATTGACAAATAATGCGAATGACATCATATTCATAAAGATTAAAAGGAAAACAAAACATGTTCGTGGGGACGTAAATTCGTGGGTAAGGGTGATCCACGAAATCCACGAACATTGGTCCCCCATGAACATTGATGATTCCACAGTATTAAGGTTTTGAAATTTGGGTCAAACTCCGAGGTCAAGTTTTATTATGGTATACAAGCATCATGGTATGAGTCAATACACAAAATATGAAGCCCTACCTAAATTAGTCTTTGTGTTTGTACTGCGTGTCCAGGAGATGTTGTCATTCGCTTCTCACTGCTATGTAGAAGTTTTGGACAGACAGTAACACAAATTTAATCTAAACAACTAATGAGCGTTTGCATTTTGATATGACTCTATGCGGCCCTGCTACTCTTCTATATGTATTCATATATGAAATTTTGATCTCCTATTCTGATCTCACCCTACCCAAGGGCCCATGTATTTAACAAACTTGAATTTGCAAGTGCCTGAAGAATCCAAGTACGTGCATTTATCAATAAAATCCATATTGGCCCTGTTGTTATTGAGAAGAAGTTTTTGTAAAAGATGTTTTCCTACTTTAGACTAAGGGCTCACGGTGGGTGTGACCGGTCGGTAGAAGATGCTTACTCCTCCATGGCACCTGATCCTGCCTTCATTCTGTCGGAGGTACGTGTTGCCCTACACTCGACTTTGTAAATATGTTTTGGAGGATTGTGGTTACGCTTAACACATTGTTAACTTCGCCAGTTTATATTCCCATATAAAATTCTGATCCCCTAATTTGACCCCATTGTATCCCCCACCCCATGGGGATGGTCATGAGTTCTGCAAAGCTTGGGCCCCTATCGTGGCTCCACCCTACCCCCGGGATTTGATCTGAACAAATTTGAATCTGAACTCAAGGGAATGCTTACATACATCTATCAATGTGGCCCTGCTGTTGCAATGATTTTCCTTATATTTCCTTGTAAATGTTGATCTATTGTGGTCCCACCCTACCAACGGGTACATGTACCACTACTTGAGTCAGCACTAGTACCATGAGGTGCTTGCATATTTTAATATGAATTATGATATCATGGCCTTGTTCTTCATGAACAGAAGAATTTTTACTTTTTTTTCTAAATATTCCCATGTGACAGTTATGCACTGATAGATTTTACCAACCATGATTTGAGCAAATTTGAATTTACACAATGTCAGGAATTAGCTTTCATGTAAATTTCAACTTTTCTAGCCCGGTGGTTCTTACGATTTGTTATGAAATGATCCACTTATTTTGTCTTTTTTGATTATCTCTGTTGAAGGGGGGTGCATGGTCTTTACCCAGGGATGATTTTATTACGTTTAATCATGTGGAGAACAAATAAACAACATACAAAATAAACAAACCAATATGACTTTAATATCTTCATTTTATGTAATTGTAAAGGACTTCTAAAATACTACTTACATGTACCTAATGCAGGATTGCAGTAAGTCGAGTAACGCAGCGTGCCAACCGATCACGCGTCGCTCGCCGACAACAGGAGAAATACTTGCATATAAAGAAAAGTCTGAAACCAAAGGAAGAGAGGGACACACAGACACACTCAGAAGAAAGCTATTATGATAGTCATCTTTGGTTTTTACAAACCAGTAGGGGTTTGATAAAAGCAAAAGAATTATACATAGTTGTTTATTCTAAAATTAAATAATAAGGAATGACTTTAATATATGAGTATTTTCTGGTTTCGCGGATTATAAAAAAAACGTAAATTGGCCTAAACCATATTATGCTAGCGCGCGGTATTCAATTTGTTGGCACAACCAGATGCTGTTATACCACCGACGACATTTTTGCATCCCTTAGTTTTATTTTTCACTGATATTAGTTTCTCTTTGTCTTAATTTAAAAGTTCGCGCCATTCAGAACAGGTGGGGGTATTTTAACCGAAGAGCCTAAAATCAATGGAAAATATAGTGCTCTTGGATATTACAAGAAAAAATTCTCTTTTGCAAATTAGATTTATGTAGACAAAATACCGGTACATGTACATTCATTTAAATTTTGTTATATCTTTGTAGTATTTTTCATAGTTAGAATGTTTTCAGTTGAATGTGTAACATTAAGCAAACAACAGAGGAATAATGCTGTCACTAGTAGGTACATGTATTTTGAATTTAACGAAAGTAAAACTGGCAGCCGCTGAAGTTAACGTTGTTGAAGAAATTACGGTACGCAGCACAGTTAAGGCTGAAGTAAGGGGTGTGTCCTAATATCTACTCAGGAATGTGTATTATGACATCACACAAAACATCGAAATATCGGAACACTTGCGAAGTCCGGTAAGTTAGAATAATTAATGTTTATTTGATGCACGGAAGTATAGTACTACACAAAAACTTACAGTAAACGGCTTTGTTGGTCGTGAGTGTAGTCTGACGCCCTCAGATATAAACAAAACATTGATCGAGATCAAAACTGGTCATCCATATTGAATTGCATCATCAGCGTTCAGCACTGACTGATTCAGTTTTAAAAGGTGTAAGACGACTGGACAATATTATTTTTATAATTACTTTTTGCTGCGGAACTAGATTTTTAAATATGGAATGACCAGTTTTGAACTCGGATTCTAATATCTGTTAAAAATGTAGCAGATCTCTTAGACGGACGATCAACAGTCATTTAGATATTGCTGAGTTGGCCACAAGAAGTTATATTTTGAACGGCAACTCTAAGATGGACTAAACGGGTGACGGATGTGTAAAATTCAATGTAATGAAGGAAAATTGCCTGGGTGTTGGGGGTGTAGGGTTAGCGACGGCGACCAATTTTCGGAAGTTGGACTTAATTTTTCAAACATCCTGTGAAATAAGGTAATGATTTATGCATGTCAATAAAGAACAACATTCTGACTTTCAACTGGGAAAACTTTTTATGCATTATCAAAAAGATAACAAAGTTTTGAAAGTTTGAAGCGAGCAACCGAGAATTTATATGGCGGATTGTTAGGTCCCTTTACTCCTATATACTATATACACTTAGTCGCTCAGATTGTGTCAAAACCCTGTGATCGAGATGCACTTGTTATCATGACGTCATAATGATCTAGTGTGGCGCATTTCATGATCTAGAGGTGGCGGATCATATTGTATTTGTCAACGAAAAAATTAATTTAGATGTAAATGCAAATATGATTGGAAATATTTAAAAGACTATCAATTTAAGCACAATTCACGCCTTATGAATTCACTAAAATATTATCTATCTATCCCGTAGGAAAGCATTGATGCCTTATTTATTGATAAGGGGGGTATGTTGGGTCATGGGCGGGTCATGCATATCGATTCATTACAGGGACATGCCCTAAATACTTCACAATGTGTTGTTTTAACGCGAACCAAATAAATTTTAAGCTATTTGAAAAACGTTGTACAACTGATGAAATCTTAAAAATAAATTGTTTATTTGAAATCGAGGTGCAGCTGACCGGTAAGAAATTGAACATACGATACAATATATTGTTTTTAACAATTATAAGTTAAAATCTGTAAAGGTGTGCAACGTAATTCATAAACTACAGAGGTTTATAAAAACATTCATGAATCGAAGTTAGGATTTCACTCCCATTATGCCCTTGCAATATTGAAATTTATTGATAACCACAATGCCGGTGGTCAGTTTGCAAAAACCACGTGATGCCGAATCACGTGATCAATCTATATATGAAATATAATCATCCTGAATATGTATTTTCAGTCCATCATATTTTTATCAATTATCAATAAAGTTCCAAAATGATTTCTCCATTGTAATAAATGATGTTTTTCGATCGCATATTTTCAGCGAATTTTGCATTGGCCATCTTAATGTTTTTCATCTTCATAGTAAACTACGCACCCAGGTACGGAAGTCGTTGGAGGGAGATTCAGATCAGTTTGACGTAGATTAATCAGTTGACAGTGAGTTGAGGGGAGAACTAGGGTCCCGCGATCACGAGGTGAGTTGACTTGTGGTGATTTCAAGACACGAGGGGGAGACAGGACTTCTGTAATTGATGGGGAAGGTAACGAAGCCGATGCCATGGAAGAAAGGGAGTTGCTTAGAGGTTTCTTCTGGTGGAAAAAAAAGAGATCTGTTGTAAGAATTGGGCGAAATTTCATCTCTGTGGTTTGACATAAACATGATACCGGTATGCCGTGCCTCGAATCCACGGTCGTTTAAGTAAGTGATCGCAGTGGCTCTTAAACAGTGTGGGGTATACACCAGCAGCTATGCATATTTCACTAAGAAACGCTAAAAGTGCGTTTAGAAGGGGTTTAGCAGAAAACCAGACATTAGGATCTAGTACTCTATCCTTGATGTATTGATTTAAGAGACTTGTGGCATTCTTATCAGTTTTTGATATGAGTAATTTGAGTAATTGAACAGGACAGCAACTGTTTTCCCCATCGGATGCATACATCCGCTTCTCAGTGTGGATATCATGTGCTTCAACGCCCCCTTGGTTATTCTTTTGAAGGGTTTCATATTTAAGGATGTTGTAGGCTGAGCTTTTGAGAACAACTGCGCAGGACGCTACCACTAGGTATTTACTGGTTCAATACTGACCCCATCGATGCAAACATATTACACAATTACAACTGAACTTTAAAAAAAAAAAAAAAATTGTGTCAATTCAGATTTTGAAAGGATTTGGTAGGGACTATATTTTGTGGCGGAAGGATTGATTAATCAAAAAGCATGATTTTACAGTTTCTATTTCATCCAATATACCTTCTATTTTTATACCCCTATTCGTACATTACAGTTTTAAAATTAATGATACAAGTAAATGAAACTTGGTACTATTTCAAATATTGTTATTTATCAATTTTGTTTGAGGTATTTTTTCCAAACAGAATAACATTTCTTTTAATTAAAAGTCCAATTCAAATTACTCGAAATTCTGTGCAAAAAATCAGTATTTTGGCCAATATTTGAAATTTGACCGAAATCCTCTACTTTTTTAAAGTACCATTTTAAATTTTGGAGACAAGACTCTGAATATTAACGTGAATTTTAAGAAACTGACATCAACTTCTAAAATGTATTTTTCAACTCTGAAATTCGATTATCATGAGTTTTTCCGTATATCAAGTGCAAAAGGTCATTATTTATTTCATTACAAGTATTAAATCTTTTTTTTTTATATATCTGTTATTGTAAGAAGACATCATTATGATGAATCTAATTCATGTAATGATTGATTCTGTATTTCTTATTGTTTGTGTTTACACCAACAGACGAATAGAATAAAATCTTGAGTAAATTTTACAGTGCAAAAAGGTCATGTTTAAAACACTGTAGCTCGAACGAAACAAGCATGAAAAACCAAATTTTTCTTTTTAATTTCCAAGTTCTCTTTTCAATGTAGAAATCAAACAATACACACTTCCGCCCACAAACTGACATCACTTCAAAGCCAACCCTAGCATACTCCCCAGTTTCGTCAGTAAAGAAGACAAAGCGGTCGATATTTAGCTGATGATGAAATTCAAGCCCTCTAGTGACAAAGTAGATGGCAAGGAAGTACCATACAGCATGACGAAAGACAACAGGTGATGTTGAATATGTCCCTTGGAGGTACTTGTATATTTTCTGTAGATCATAATTTCAATTATTTGCTTGTGTTATGTAGGTTTGGAGAGACCAAGCTGTGTTCGTTCTTTGGAAAGACTGTCTAGGACATAATTTGCTGTGCGAAACTCCTTGTCTTTTACAATGTTTAGATCGCGCTGAACATCAGCTAAGTGACGATTAATGGCTGTCTTGATATTGATGGGAGTATTTTTGTGATGGAGAGGTTCGTCATCTTCACGCTTTCCTGTTGGCCTTGCTTCACAATAGAACCGTGACAGGCGAATTGACAGTGTTGGAATATCTACCAAATACTTCAATGTTCCAATTTATAAGATTTAGAAATGGGTATTGCTGTCATGTTTTAGAGTGACGTTGTGTAACTTTTGGAGTCTTGTGTTTGTTTGGGTAATTAACACAGCAGATCTTGACTCTTAAAGATTTTTATACCAATGTCAATTGGAACACAATTGGCATACCTTGAAATATCTTCATTCCCATGCTGTATTTCTTTTTTCTGTATTCGAACTGCGAAAATGGGTTTGTTTAGAACCATATTCAAGTATTTTATTACAGTACACTAATTTACTAAGTTGGCTCATTTAATTGTAGATTTTTTTCAAGTTTAGAACTTCTAACGAAAATACTTTTAATTGTAATTTGTTCCTATATTAAATTGATACATTGGGATTTGGTTGATCAGACTCAAAGGAATTTGGTATATTAGGCAGTTCAGGTTTTTCTTCTACATGCAGATCGGTTTAGAGTGTGTTGCAGGAATTTGAATGCTCTACCTTTCCAGAGATAGTTTTGGATATAAAGTTTATTATCATTTATGTAGGCTTGCGCCTCACCAAGGCCGTCTTTCTAAGCTTGTGCATCATCACGGCCGTCTTTCTAAGCTTCTCCGCCTCCTTACAGCCGATAAATCACGTCATAAATTGCAGAAGAAGAAAAAAACATTCAACAACTTGTGCGCTGTTTATTTTATTATTTTTTGTTTACAAAAAATAAAGATTTATTGTCTAGACCTAATCTATAGAGAGATTAATATTGGTACATTGTAAGGGGGGGGGGGGGGGGGCATCTAATGATATACAACACAAATTGCGCTCCAATGACACGATGCAGGGTACCATTTTGCGAATGCGTTTATACAATGAAATGAATGAAAAATACAGCTGTCTTTGAATATATTTTATGTGTAAGAGAAGTACACTTTGTACATAACTATTGGTTTGTACTTAAGATGGTATTAACTACATTTAATGATATAACAAATACTGTAGTATTTGTAAATGTATTTTTTTTTCCGAAATGTTCACTAGCAAAGATAATCGAACTTTTGAAATTTCATTATCAAGTTTAAGTCCAGTTTATTCAATCATTTAAACTGTATGATGGTACATGAAAAACATACATTCATACAATTGTCCGAGGCACCTGTATGTACCGGTAGGTTTGATATACAAAAAACAATACATGTACATGCTATATATACACAAAGTTAAGTATGTAGCAAAGGAGGACAGATCTGGAAGGCATGCAGGACAGACTATCCAACGGTATCGAATATTGTAGAAATAAACACATATCGATTTTTTTATTGTTGTAAAGTTATTAATTTTGTATCATAATCTAACCTATAGTTAAATCTAAGATTCGTGTTTTCAATAAATTACTACTGTCTTTGAAAATTAATGCATACAATTTTTTATTTTTTTTTAATTTTTTTTTTACAAAAGTTGTATCGCAATATCACGGGAAAGTAACTTCTTTTGGTAACAAATACACAGAACTCACTGGAAAGTCCATTTAGATTTTTCCGTCTTTATTTGGTTGTAAAGTCTATTTGCAAAATTAATCGCCACCATCTAAAAAAAAAAAAAAGATGAATGTAAACATTGTTATTAATCAAAACTGTTGCAAAATTTGAATTTTGTTTTCAAAGAAAAAGATTATAGACAAGACATTTTGAAACGTAGATGCAAAAAGTACATTTACATGTATATGCAAGATACACAAATTATAGACACATAATACCTGAGGAACAAGAGCTCCTATGATTCCACAGGAAAAAATGAATATATTATCTCCTATCCATTGTTTGGAAGCCTTCAAACAACCTCGAGTGTAAATTCTTTTTGATAATTCCACGGCCTACAACAATGGTTGAAGAATATTGAATGGATACGAAATAGAGCTCTCTCTCTCTCTCTCTCTCTCTTCTCTTCTTCTCTTCTCTCTCTCTCTCTTGCCTATTAGCGAATGAATTAGGTTAACAGAGTTTCTTAAAACTATGAGTAACTATACTCTTCTCTCAACTACGTCACATCTCCTCTCAATGTACCTCCAGTTCATCTCGATACATCTATCAGCACCTCTCCTAATCTCTCTCTACACTCCTCTTTACTCTTGATCTCCATCAATGTAGTTTACAACTGCTCATTTCACTAATTGTCAGAAGTCTCTCTCAAATCTCTCTCATCTCTCAAAACAACTAAAAATATCAGGTCAAAACTCGAAAGGTGCGATTTCAATCCCTGTGAAACGAAAATGCAACGCACGACATATCCTGGGCCTACACGATTTTGGGACCTTCAAGCCATATTATAATTACAATCAGCTCATGTCCTCTACTCCACAATCGATCCATATGTGTTGCGACAGTATTCTAGGGTGCCAAGTTGATCTTTATCAAATAATACTTTTGAGCATGGTCCTATATTTACTCCGTTTTTAAATTCATATACGTTATTTATTATTATTTTACTAGTATTTCACTATTAGCGCCCTACCTTATTTGGGTTACTCCATGACTTTACGTCTAACAAGCGCGTTTAAATGTAAAACAAGATAGGACTTTTAGTAAAATAAAACATCAAAGAGGAGCGATACCCGAGTTAACATTAATCATAAGCTAGTTAATGCTTATGAAGATAGCCAGAGCACAGTGCTCGTTTCAAATTAGCTAGGGAACAGACTAGACGATGATAGTAAACAATGGATACTTTATTAGCCACAATCATATAATGTGCAAGTTTTTTCACAAAAATAATATGTATATTTGTATGAAAAGGTTACCTTAAATGTGACAACCGATACTTCAAAACTCGAAGATCCCTCTCTTAGAGAGAAGAGAGATATCCACACACACCAGTGTGGCTTTGAAGGATACATCCCACAGAAACACTTCTCTATCGTCCATAAGCACGTCTACTATGAAGTACGCTGGTCGGGTTTTGTTATTCAGCACATATAAGGCCCTCACGGATCCGAATAGGGCCATGAGGCACCGTCAGATGATCCGACTGTGGCCGATAGACCTGAACCAAAGTTCCTGGATGTAATAGGCTGGGGTTATTTTCTGTGAGAGGTCTTGAAAGGTGTCTACATGAGGTGATCTTATAATATCGTTCGATTTATACCACAGATTGCGGTATGATAATCGGTGTAATGTGTTCATGTTGGGTTCCTCGCACGTGTCTATTCTTTCTTAGCTACTGGCTAGCACGTAGTGGATTGTACTTTCTACTAACTTTTGAAAGGAATACGGTATTTTTTACAAACCATAAATGAAATGCATTTCCCATAATCAACGTCGGGATGTAATTAATGACTTGACCGAGGGTGTCCTACATTACCATCCTCTGTTATAAGGGAATACTTATTCTACGATATACGAAGATGGAATAACAGGATCTTAGTTCATTGAACTTCAGAGGTGGACATTGCCCAATACTAAGTTTTGCTGTCAAAAAACATTCCAAAGATTTTTTAACACATGCGGCATTAGTAATGACAGATTCCACCAAGAACCAGTGACGTCCCAGAATTCATTAGACTTATGTTTTGGGGTAAAAGATGAATAAGCTCTGTATTTTACTGATTCAGCTTCAGTATGTGTTTTTTGCATTACATCTGCTGTTGAGTTAGCCGACATTAGCGGCAATGGCTGAAATGTTATGGTGAGTTATAAAATCGTAGTTTAAAACATTAATACACAAATGCCGCAGAATGATTTAGGTTTTCTCCTGCTACACATTTTTTATGTGTTGTTTGCGCCAGATTCGCACGACTCAAAACTACGACAAAAGTAAATCGTATCGATTTGTTTTAACAAGCATATAAATATGTCATGTTCATATATAATCATATAGTTTTTGATTTAACAGTTCAGATATACGTCAATGTAAAGCTATTACTACAAAACATTTTTCAAGGCGTCGATTTGAATTATACTTCCAATATAAGAGATCGCGTGTTACTTATGACGTTCAATTCCCCTCCAGTTTATTAGACAGAGCTGGCACGCCGCTTGGTA
>CAJDSM010022786.1:0-11984 GCA_903981925.1 Ostrea lurida
CAACATAATATTTAAGGATACACTACAGCTTATTTTGTGCAAAAATCACAACATGACAATTTTCCCAGAGGTTTCAGAAATGCTGTTGCATAGTTGAATGTATGAAATTTCAATGCAAAATTATTTATAAAATTGAAAATTCTCATTTATAAATGCAAAAATTATCAGACTGTGATATGACTGTTAGTTATATTTTACAATGTTTGATTTACAGAACGACCTTTTCAACATATTGTAGACATAACATGCGTGTTTGTTGATATAGCTACCGTTTTGATGAAGATTGTTACAACTAGATCTACCTGATTGAAAAACTGCCTTCTAATAAAATATGGAAGCATAACTACTTTTCCATAAATTATGACGATGTACCTACCTTTTTGTCATGTATATGAATGACATAGTTACTTTTTGTCATGTATATGAATGACATAGTTACCTTTTTGACATATATATGAATGACATAGCTACCTTTTTGACATATATATGAATGACATAGCTACCTTTTCTGACATATATATGAGATGACATAGCTACCTTTTTGACATATATATGAATGACATAGCTA
Source organism: Ostrea lurida (assembly GCA_903981925.1). Classification (NCBI taxonomy): domain Eukaryota; kingdom Metazoa; phylum Mollusca; class Bivalvia; order Ostreida; family Ostreidae; genus Ostrea; species Ostrea lurida. The sequence continues at coordinate 569 of CAJDSM010022786.1, forward strand.
CCTTTCTGACATATATATGAATGACATAGCTACCTTTTTGACATATATATGAGTGACATAGCTACCTTTTTGACATATATATGAGTGACATAGCTACCTTTTACATATATATGAATGACATAGCTACCTTTCTGACATATATATGAATGACATAGCTACCTTTTGACATATATATGAGTACATAGCTACCTTTTGACATATATATGAATGACATCGCTACCTTTTTTGACATATATATGAATGACATGGCTACCTTTTTGACATATATATATGAATGACAGTTACCTTTTTGACATACTGTGCAGCATCTTCCTCTTTGTACACCTCTGCACTAACAGCGCCTCGTCTGTTTCTGACTATGTTTTTGAGAGGGTAAGAACTAGATATTTCATCTGCCACATCATCACTAGGAGGCGTCGCAGATTTAGGCTTCGTCTTCTGTTCCTGTCAAATAATGAACACCTGAATAGCTGTACAATTCTACGATTGACATTTCGTAACATTTCTTCATAGAAATTTCTTCTATGCTAAACCAGTAAGCAAACCCTTTTCTCATTATAATCTAGAACAAGAGATTTTTTTTCTTTCTTTGCGAGATTCTAACATGATAGCTTTAACATATAAAAACCAGTATATAATGTACCAACTGCAATAAAACAGTGAACATAGTTGTCCAATAAACATAATGTGCTATAAGGCTACATAACAGTTTGTAGTTTAAATGCAGACATTACACATAATTTTCTACAAGGGTTTCTAAACTGGTTTTGTAATGTATATCAATATAAAACATGTTTTACAAACAAAAGGGAAAAAAAAAAGTTAAAAATCACACATCCTTTTGCAAATCTACACTGGGCTATAAAAATGAATAATATATAACACTAGTGTGGAAAATGTTGGTCTTTTTTTCTGCTTACCTTGGAAATGTTCATGATTATTAGCTAATTGTCACAGAATGTCAGACTTAACAATACAGAAATCTCACAAACTGGTGAATCTCCCTATCATAACAATGCTGGTCTGTGATGGTCCGAACAAGCTGGGGAACATAATTCCGATTCAAACAGAAAACTTTAAACCTCTACTTAGACCGCCATCCATTTTCTGTATTGATCACACTCATCCTTAAGAAAAACATATCCAAGCACAAGATTTTATTTCCTAATCTTCCAACACTGTCCTAATTTGATATTCATAGTTTGCAACAAAGTCCTCCTAAAAAAGCAGCCGCACCGAAGCCCCTACTCTCTTTCCGAAGCTTAATTTTCATTTGCGGGCTACTCCATCCACAAACAACATATTTCTATTCATAATCCCGTGAACTTCCAGTCAAACTCCTGGACAAACCAGAGGTCTTTCACCACTTTCTGTTTCTAAGATGTTGATGTTGGCAGGCAGACTGACACAAACTCAGACCCTCGGCCAATCTAATTTGTTCCCAGTGCTTCCCCACTCATTACTGCTTTCCTGATTGCTTTCTTTCTATGTTATATCAACTCTCTTTGGTATCTGATTCTTGATTCATGAATATAATTCTACAGACTTGGGAATAGCACTATCTCTTTTGATTTATTAAATCATGAAGCCAATGCTCCAAATGAAATGCTGGCTGTAACACAATCGTAAGCCCATAGAGCCTGTCAGTTAGGATGCCCTTCAATTCCACCTATATTAAATGGTATGAAATAAGACATGATGTCACAATTTATTTCTGTTCTGGGCAGATCTTTGTCTTAGAGGTGTCATGAAAACGTGTTGGCTTGTAGCTGAACTTATCTGATTGAGGTCTTCTTGTTCTGGTGGTATTCTAAGTCATGAAGATACACATGTTAATACTTTATACTCTTCATTAAACAATGCACACAATTCAACATTTAAACTGAAACAGTCTGATGCCAGATTAACAAGTTAAACGATATCGCCTCTCACACACAGGTAGTCACGAGATAGAGGGAGAGAGGAGAGCCGAGATCCTGTATGTTGCACCCGCATATAAGGCTATTGCATAGCTATAAACAGGACTTAACTTCATACAAAATGAACAATCTACAACAGACTGTTGGTGACATTATCACTTAAATCTGGTATTCAACAGACATATTATGAAGGAGTGGAGATTAAACAAACATGTCCGAATTCAAAAGGAATCCCCGATCTCTCCTGACAGACCATCCCTATAGCTGTAATTTGTCACAGAAGCTGGGAGAGAGAGCTAGAGAGCTGATGACAAAGGCCGACAATGACCACCTCCAGCATTGATCCCGGTCTGATCGGGGAGATGCAGTATAATGGATGTCCTATTACTGGGCTTACTGGGATAAGGAGCAAAAAATTGTTTTTCTGGTTCCCATACCATTAAATTCCCTCACTCATCACTAAGAACAACCATCAATCTCTCTTTACTACAATGACAAGCATTCTCATTGTCACTCACCAACTGAGTATTAAAACACTGCCTTAGACGATTCCTAATTTTGCATCATTTTGACACCGCCATCCCCCCCCTTTAACATCCATGCATTAAATGACCCTATTGGAAATAAGCGTTTGAGCTTTCATGGGTTATCTGACACATCACTGTTTTGTACGTATGTGTATGTGTAAGAAATATATCTGTATAAAGATTTTTATTTACTTCTATATATATCTCTCTTAAAATATCAAATGTAATAAATTTTAATAATTTCTATGCATACTTTGTCTTAATAAAAGCCAAAAAATAAAAAAAATAACATGTAAATAAAAAACCACAAAAAAAGAATATTAAACCACAAAATTACTCCCAAAAAAACAAAACAAAATTAAAACAAACCCTAACCCTGAAAAGAAAAAAAAAGAAACCAAGAAAAGAAAATTAATGCAAGCTTCACAATGTAGAAATTGTAGAAATTGAGAAAACAATTTCCTTTACTGGTAACCCATGCTGCTAAAAGAGAACGGGACTAAGAGGAATTAAATGGAATATTGACAGCTAGACCCAGCTATTGTTCTGTTATTTGTTTCTGCGCTCTTACGGCAACATTGTCTTTCTATCACAATCAATGGCCCAACTTCAAGGTCTCTGAATAGTATAATCTACATTTCAGTACAAATTGGACCCTGACCTTGTTATGGCTATAATTACAGGTTTTTGTTTCTTTATGATGCGGACCTATGAAGGCAGCGTTGTTGACAGTGGGGCTGTCCTTCGGTTGTTATTCCAAAGTCTAAATTATGATCACCATGTTACAGAATACAGTGTAATCCTGTTTCTTTGGGGTTTTCTTGGGTGGGGGGGTGGGGGTGTAACCACTGTAAGATAAGAAATAATGCTTTCTATCTTTAACATTTATTTCTAACAAATAAAAAGCATCATTCAATCAAAGGTTCTTTCTCCTTTCTGATAATGACCTAATTCAATGCAATAATGTTTGGAATATTGGTTATATTCTTAAAAGGTCAGTATATTTTATATGAACTGTTCCTAGCAATATCCAACATTTTAGAAAGCATCATAATGGAAAAAAACCATGATGTCATCTTTTTGCATAATCCAATCACCAGTTAGATGTCATCTTTGATTGGCTTTAATCAATATTGCTTTAATAGTTCAAGGGATTGTACTTGTAGCCCTAAATTACTTAAGGGCCCTTTTGCTCACAAAAGGCTCTTGTATTAATGCTCTGTATGTTTTGTGCAGATCTTTGATCACTGAATTTTTTGCAGTGTTAGCAATTCATTTGCTCAATAAAAGTAAGAATATCTCCTACTTCAATTACTCTTGCAAGGCAATACAAATAAGTATCTCACACTTCAATTATTCCAGTTAGGCAATAAAAATAAGTATATCACACTGCATTCACCTTAATATAAGGCAATAAATGTATGAATCTCACAATGCATTTGCTCTTGATAGCAAGACATTAACAATGTTTCAATACATATATAAAATGAAGCACCGAGGTATCTAAATTGCACCAATATGTTGCAAATCCCAAAAGTGTTTGTAAACATGTACATCAAAGCAACTACAAGCATTAACTTTACTTAGAATACAATCATTCAATTTCACTCATCAAATGTGATCTGTATGGTTAACATTTTTTATATCGTATAAAACTGGGTTAAAGCTTGGTTGTACCATGTAGTATATCCTGGTTCAATGACTCTTCCATTTCCATTTGTTGCTATATATAGATTGCAATGTGAATGTTATGTCATCCCATGGGAACCAGGATTAGAATAGGTCCTCGCTGAGTACCTCTTGCTTGTCGTGAGACGACCTTTGGATGAGACCCCAAAATGCAGGCCTCGTGTCACAGCAGGTGTGGCACGATAAAGATCTCTCCCTGCTCAAAGGCCATAAGAGCCAAGCCTAGGCCTAAATTTTGCAGCCATCTCCATAGGAGCAAAAAAATCTCAAGCGGGACGTTGCAAACAACAATCAATAAATAATTTGTCAAATTACTTCCATGGCACAACCTTAAAAAAATTAATAGGTCCTTGAGTAAAAACAAATTGTAGTCACTTTGATCAACTGTTATGCACCAGGGTACCTGCAGCCAGGGTACGACAGCAAGTACTAAACACAATCACATCATCATAGATGGACACTTTCAAAACATGTATCTGCAATGTTTGTTATCAGTTCTAAATACACTTTTATCTGCACAACATGGGGATATTTGCTTATAAATTTTCCAAATTGTTGAAAGTAGTTTAATTTTTTCTTGAGAAGAATATGTCTAATTAGAATGCTCAACCAATGATCTAAATATTTAGACACGCCCACGCACAGTCCTATCTAACCCCTGTCACAAACTGGACCATTAGAACATAACATCAACACTACCAGAAATAAAACCAGCAAAAACAGGACCAACATGACAATCTTTGAGGAGGGTCAATAGTTACTCATTTTCTGATGTAGAAAGCTATATATAGGTCAACTTGCTCTAAGTAATGTGTTAAATGGAAGTTTTAACTTCATCTTAATCACTGCTACAATAGCATAATAAATGGCAAATAAGAATATTTGACCTTATCCATGTAATGATTTCTGAGGCAATGCTAAAGACAGAGAATACACAAGATGTAGAAATATTTCCAAATGATACGGATCTTCGATTTGTCAGCTTCATCTCTCCCAAGTGGCATACAAACCCATGAAGTATGGCATTCTGCAGTGTTGCGTCAGACCTTCTCTTTGCAGTAGCTTTGTATCATGAATATACAATAGGAAAACAGATTATCTTGACTTTTCCCCTGAGTGTCATGTTGTTGTGAAACTGGCTAACTAAGTCCTATTACAGTGTAAAATGTTTATCTCCCGACTGTAATATCAAATGGCATATAAATAGATGACAATTCTTCTCTCTTAATCCTTTGTGCTGGTGTTGTAAATTAGGAATGGATATGGAAGGATCTGTCAAAACACATAGGGAGGGCATAATAATCAGGTTACACCATAGCTGTCATCTATGCTTTTCTATACCCACCAGGAAATGCGGCTAAAAATGCCTGTATTCTAAAGCCATTAATGAGAAATTCTTTGCATGTCTCAGAGCCAGTGACATTTGCAATATACATGTTGGAAAATTTGTGCTTGATACAACAGGAAGAATTATTCAACATGTACAGGGAAAGGAAAAAATTTATAGCACTGCAAAATCTACGATAACTTATGACACAACACTGAACACAGATGTGAATAAAATGCAATAATCGCTTGAATATATACACAGTGTTATCTCATGACATTCCTTCCAAATTTCTACATATTCTCTTACAAATTTTAACACTCATATAAACTTGTCTTCCACTGGTGGATTTTCCTTGTGATGAGAGAAAGACGCTATCTCAAAAGGTGCCTAACGTCCTGCAACAGGGACTGATAAAAAAAATATCCAACAATCAATAGACACAAAGTGTGTGTGATGATAACCCCCAGCTCACCTGTTCATCTTCTGATGACTTCATTTCCTCCTCCCCTCCATCGACCGGCTTTACTTCGCCTGCCCCTCCACCGGCCGGCTTTACTTCGCCTGCCCCTCCACCGGCTGGCTTTACTTCGCCCGCTCCTCCTCCGGCAGGCTTCACTTCACCCGTCTCTCCGCCTGCCGGCTTTACTTCGCCTGCCCTCTCCCGGGAGGCAGAGACTCAGTTGTGTTTCGACTGTCCTCGCTGGACACAGAATGCTCTGTCACTTTGATCTGGCTTCTTTCTCATTCTGTTTTTGCAGTTTGACTGGTTCCTGCCTCCTAAATTCCTCGTCGCGTTTATCAGTGTATGTCCCTTCCTTCCTGTCACATTGTTTCCTATATTCTGGAACAGGAAGAAACTTTCCAGTTTATTTCCCATAATGCAACAGCAAACCAACGTTCAGCAAAATCCAAGGGTTAAAAAATCCTGAGGAACACAATCTTGGCTTGTACACAAGTATGTCCAAATTAAAATAGTATACTGCAGTATTTATCGTGCTTTTCTACTGCAGTTCGTTCTATAACGGATTAAGAAAAAGCAAGAGTAGTGTTACTTTTCTCTTCTCTGGACAGGCATAGTGCTTGATCACAACTTCACTACCAGTGTCATGTTCACATCAAGCCCACTTCTTGTCAGTGTACAGCAGAAAAAATATAAAACACCACACAGTGTGCAGTACTATGTAGGAAAAAAGCTCAGCAGCCAAGAAACATCCAATAACACCAGCGATTTTATCTCCAAGCTGTGTCCCCTGTTCAGCTTATTCAACTCTCCTCCATGTTAGATAATAATTAATTGTTTCTGTTGCATTGTGTTGTTAGTCGTAATGGCCGGATTCTGTCACTTTGATAATGTGAGTCAATAAGAAAATGGAATAAATTCCTGGATCCGATACTGTACCCAAAAATCAATTTCTGTGTCCAACAACATGAAAAATGCTAATTGTAAATGAGACATGAACTTTTCTTCAAATTAGCGGACTTTCTATCACTCCCTTCTGATTAATGCTCCATCCTGATAGTGGAATGATCTTTTAACCAATTGATGCATACATACTACTTTTTTCCCAATATTCCCACTTTAAGTTTAACAAGTGTCCATCGACAATCAGCTACTGTAACAATGTTTTAATTGCTGTATGACACAATGCCTGCAGGCAAGGATCCTAAATTAACAAGGAGCCAGATGTCAAGAATAGATATATTGTATTCATGTACAAAGCATTCCAGTGGACACTGCATTACAACCCACAGTCACAGATTCTTCCACCATCCACAAAACGTCCAAACTCCTTACAGTCTCTGTCAGCTTTCTCCAAGGTCACTGCAGGGGTCGTCCTCAGTTAATGCAAACCTTACACACTAAATAATAACCAGGTAAAAACTAACAAATCCAACCAGCCATGAATTATTAATTCGACCGCCACGACCTCACAAAAGCCGACTATATCCAGAGGCTTTAGTCCTGGTCCAGTTTTGCCAGTCACTGTAATACGGTGATGAGATAAGCTGAGAGTGGAAAATGTAGTCTTATCTGGGGACCCTCTCTGGCAGCGGAGTTTGACAGACTCTCTGCTGTGATACCAGTGTTCATCATCTATCATTAATGTGGCATTGATGTGACGATCAGACATTCATTACTTGGAGTAATGCTGATGCTTACTAAAGACTCGATAATATATTAACGATTTGTTAAGAATCCCGTTATAGAAAAGCATAAAAAAAATCACCTCAGAAGGAATCTTTGTGGTGAGTTCCCTCAAGCATACCACCTTTGATGCATTTCGAGCTTAATCAGCATTTCAATTAGTACTTCCACATCTTAATTTTAATGGCGTTTTTTTTCCTTTTCCTGGACTGACTTACTTTGACTTTCAAGTTCTCTGGTATCATTTAATAAAATCATATCAATGCAATAATTGGTTTCCTTTCAATTTAAATCTCTATATTGTGACACTTTAAAAGTTTTACAAAAGAGAACAGGTCTGCAGGTTTCCAAAAGACAGAGTGCAAACTAAGGCACGGTTAGGGGGTGGGGCCTAAACCCTCACAGCTATAGCTTTTCATTTGAGGCATTAAACACTTGATTATGCATTATTGTAGAATGCACTAAATGCAACATGTTTTGTCATATGAAGAATCAAGGTGATGCTCCAGGGGACATCTAACAATCATTTCTACAGAAAAAGGTTATATCAAGGCAGTTGTTGAAAAAGATATTATACAGAGTTTAACTCAATCATGATAGGCAATGTTTACTTGATTATAGAGGTACATAAACAAGTGGACAGCGACCTAATACATAATTTTAAGCACCAAGCCTCCCAGCATAAACCACAGATGTTGATAGAAATCAATACACTAAATGTGTTACATCATTTCGTAAATTGTGACTTTGGACTATTACTTCTTCATTTATGAGATGATTAATGAAAGACGCTTCCAACATTATTTAGCAGCTACTGCAATGGAATTTTGTTTATTAAGAATCTTGATATGCAATGTATCTACAACAATTACAACAACAAAAAGAATTAATAAGGAAGCATAACAAATTATGGAACATCAAAAATAAAACTGACACCAATGTTGAATCTGCCCAAAACTATTTGAGCTAACACATTGTACCGAATATGTAAAAAAACATCCTGTTGTGACAGCTCTAGCTGAATTCTTAATGCCCCGTATCCGGAATACTTTTTCTGCAGTTAGTATCAGGTGTACCAGCGTACGGTACATGTGTGTGCACTATTGTGTTTCGACAATTTACCGTGCGTTGGAGCAGTTTAGAGATTAGTGACAATGATACTATTTTTCCACCAGTTAGTACCGTGTACCCAGCGGTACAGTTTACACGTAATGTGGTATTTCCGTTATGACAGATACCGCAGCGGTGAGAACATGTTGTTTGTAACAATAGTCTGTTTATCACAGTTTTACTCAGTATATCCCACGGAACAAGAACGATTATATCCATTGGATTGAAGCTGTTTTCGGAAACTGACCGTCTTTGAACTAGTATTGTCGGGAGGAGTCGATGGCGAATGTTGAAAGATCCCGGGCTTCCTGTTGAAAAGGCATATGCTAGGAACTGTTGTGAGGAATATTGATACTTTTGGGACTTCCGGTAGGAGGGATAATGTTGGATTATTGGTGAGCTTTCCTACATATGCAGTGGACATAGAAGCTGTTTCCGAAAACTGACGGTCTGAACTAGTAATGTCGGAAGGAGTCGATGACGATGTTGAAGAAACCGGGTTTCCTGTTGAAAAGACATTGTCAGGAACTCTTGATAGGGATATCGATACGTTTGGATTTCCGGTAGGGGACACAAAAGTTGGATTATTGGTGAATCTTTCTGAAGTTGAGGAGTATTGAACGGTCTTGATATTTGATGGAAAGTTTGCAGACGACATCTCTGGTGCTTTTGAGGACGGTATGGAATGCCACTTGGTGGTCGTTGACTCTGACATTTGCGTTGACGATCTTACAATTCGGTCTGATGTGTAAGTATACGTTGTATTTCGAGTTTCAGGCATCAAGGGTTGTATTGTTGATGGAGGATTTTGACAAAACTTTCCAGTAAAATTTCCATAGCACTCACAGATAAATCCACCCTTAGAAGTACCTTTGCACTTACCATTATCATTACATAATTGTTGAAAGCAGGGATCTTGGGATTCACAATCATTACCACTGAAACCGTCTCTACAAACACAATAGTACTGTGATGTTCCATTATGGCAAGTACCATTATTTTGACAGGGGATTTGACTGCATTCATCGAATATTTCGCAGTGCTTGCCATGATATCCACTAAAGCATCGACATTCTGCCTGAAGAGAAGTATTCTGGTGACAGGTGCCATTGTTACATTCATAGTTACTGCAGTAGTCCACATACTGACATTCACGTCCCCTGAATCCTGGCTTGCATTTACATTCAAATGTAGTTGATAAATTATGACAAGTTCCATTTCCATTGCAGTTTATATGATAACAGAAGTCTTGATATTGACAATCTCTTCCATAAAATCCACCAAGACATTCACAACTGTAATTCCCTTGAACGCATTTACATGTATAATTAGAATGTCCATTCACACACGTTGCACCGTTCCGACATTGATGATTATTGTAACAATAATTCCGTGTCTCACAGTTCCTACCCGAGTATCCCGCGTTACATTTACACGTGTATGAACTGTGTCCATTTACACAACTACCGTGGTTAGAACAGCTCTGACCATTGCAATAATTCTGTACTTCGCAGTCTTTCCCCACAAATCCAGCGTGACATCGACATGTGTATCCGGTATGTCCATTCTGACAGGATCCGCGCCCAGAACAGTTCTTATTATAACAGTAAGTGTGTTCACAGTTTGTACCGGTGTATCCAGCGGAACAGTTACACGTATATGCGGTATTTCCGTTACGACAGTGACCGTGGTTAGAACAGTGCTGGTTATTACAATAATCTAGTTTTCACAGTTAGTACCTGGTGTAAAGCCCAGCGGCAGCAGTTACATTTATACGAGTTTTCACCATCCATACATTTACCATGATTTGAGCATGTCTTATTGTAACAGTAAGTGTGTTCACAGTTTATGCCTGTGTATCCTGAATGACAAGTACACGTGTACGTGGTGCGTCCGTTATGACAGGTGCCATGACTAGAACAGTTCTGCTTATAACAATAATCACGTGTCTGGCAATGCATTCCGAATGTATCCAGATGTACAATTACACGTGTTATGAGGAGCCGCCGTTATTACTTGTACCGTGGTGAGAACAGTGCTGATTATTACAATAATTCCGTGTTTCGCAGCCTTTACCGATATATCCCGAGTTGCAACTACACGTATATCCGCTATTTCCGTTACGACAAGTACCGTGGCTAGAACAGTGTTTGTTGTGGCAATAATCCCGCGCGTCACAGTCTGTACCGGTGTATCCGACAATACAGGTACACGTGTACCCACTGTGTCCGTTGTTACAGTTTCCATGGCTTGAGCAGGTCTTGTTATAACAGTAGTCACGGGTTTCACAGTCGTTGCCTTTATATCCTGGATTGCAAGAACAATGATGACCCTGCTCTACCACGTGACAAACACCATGACCACTGCAAATGATTTTCATACAATAATCATAATCACTACATGTTCTCCCACTAAAATCATTAACACATTTACACTGGTATCCTGTCGGGGTTTTAGTACAAATCCCGGCGTTGAGACAAGGCTGGCTGGCGCAGTGATCCTGATTTTCACAATATTGACCCATAAAACCTGTTGGACAATAGCAGGTATAATTTGTCTCACCAGTAACACATGTAGAATTATGTTGACACTTATTGTTTTTACAGAAATCTCTGACGGAGCAGTCCGTCCCAGAAAAGTCTCTAGCACACGTACACACTGCTGTATGATTTTGGACACTGCACGTTCCATGGTT
>CAJDSM010022787.1:0-13286 GCA_903981925.1 Ostrea lurida
GACACTTTAAAAGTTTTACAAAAGAGAACAGTCTTCAGGTTTCCAAAAGACAGAGTGCAAACTAGGGTAGGGGGTGGGGCCTAAGCCCTCACAGCTATAGCATTTTATTTGAGGCATTAAACACTTGATTATGCATAGTAGAATGCACTAAATGCAACATGTTTGTCGTATGAAGAAGCAAGGTGATGCTCCAGGGGACATCTAACATCATTCTACAGAAAAAGATTATTTCAAGGCAGTTGTTGAAAAAGATATTATACAGAGTTTAACTCGATCATGCTTGATTACAGAGGTACATGTGTTTAAATTGTACATAAACAAGTGGACAGCGACCTAATACCTAATTTTAAGCACCAAGCCTCCCAGCATAAACCACAGATGTTGAATAGAAATCAATACACTAAATGTGTTACATCATTTCGTAATTGTGACTTTGGACTATTACTTCTCATTTATGAGAATGATATAATGAAAGAGCTTCCACATTATTTAAGCACTGCAATGGATTTTGTTTATTAGATCTTGATAACATGGAGACATGCGAAGACAAATTGAATTATTTTAAATTCGCAATGTTTTTGATCTCTTCACAAATTGTAATGACAGCCATTACTCATCAATGATTTGCAGTTGTGAAAACTGCACAAATGAATCTTGATAAATACGGTACTTCCATTCTCCTGACTGAGAATTCCCACAGAAAATAAATTTCATCAGGGAATGAACTGCGACACTTCACACCGGCAGGTTTCATGAAGCGCTAATATCCTTCATGATGTCATAATGTCAACATGAATCATTGCAGTTCATATAAGAAATGAATCTTATATTTTTTCGGGTGATGCAGTTATCACCGAATTTTAGACGGTAAAACTCATCAATGCGCGAAGCGCATTGATGAAAAGTTTTACCGACTAAACTCTCGGTGCAAACCTGCATATCACCCGAAAATTTCTTATCATTTAATTTTATATTATAACAACAAAATAATGTTCATTAGACTTTACTTGTTGTTCAGGTACGTGATCAAAAATCACCTCAATTCTTATAAAGTGTTTCAACCAATGAGAATCGGCGCTAGGTGATCACGTGAAATAAAATTAAATGATAACCTCATGTATTTCCAAAGCTGCTTATTTCTTAATAATGCCCATCTGATCTTAATGATAAGCTTACACACTATTATCAATAAGATGTGTGAATACTTTGGAATCGTTTGCTTTAGACTCTACACACGGGAAATCAACAAAACAGCAACAAAGGTGCTCAGCACTATTTAATACTGGTTTTGACCTATTCAACATCTATAATATAAAGAACTCTGTGCTTTTGTTAAGTTTCCTGGGGGTTTTTTCTGACAGAGTGCAGGAACAAAAACACTCAGTTGAAAGAATAAATATTGCACAAAGCTTCCATGTAAAATACAGAGGATCAGTGCAAATATAAAGTCCAATTCATGCTTTCAGCATTCAAAAGACTATACACAAATCATGCAGTGAGAGGCCTTGAGAATATGCTTGCTATCATCAGATTATATTTTTCATCTTAAACAACAGTGAATTTACAACAATTCTGAAATTACTATTGGGTTTTTCAGTACATTTGAAATTTATATAATTTATATTATATATCATGGTATGCATTCTGCTTTTCTGTTTGCTAAGTACTGTACTATTTGGTGGCTGTCCTTGGGAGTTCTCTATCCTTGAATACAACAGGATTCTACATTCTGGGTTAATTTTTTCTCTCATGATCAGCAACTAAGTGCAGACCTGGCAAGGTTCCCTGTTTATATCCTTACTGGACTTTTACCATCATATGTTACAGTAACTGGTACCAATCCCGGCCAGGGTTTTATGGATAATTAATATAAGTGTTTGCTTCAAATACTTATTAAATATTAACATTTCTGTTTGGGCAACATTCATGAACAACTATATGCACTGATTCAAGTTCATTATACCTCAAAATAATATGCGAGAAAAAATAGCATTACAATACCCGGTAACAACAAAAGGAATTGTGAGCGTTACTCACTAAGAATATCCCCCCCCCCCCAATTCCAGCTTACCCCAATCTCCCAAAAGGTGTTGTCATCATAACCTTTCAAGAAGTTTAAATCTTTGATTTTTTTTTACCCCAAATTCGATAGGAAACATTTTTGACTCATGGGTAGTTCATATGATATGATTGGTGACTCCTGTGGTGGAAAGTATAATGCTCTAAAACCCGGAAACCATATTGCTTCTTTGATTTCCAGTGTGCTTGACCTTTATATTTCTTGTATTTGCTTGCCTCATAATTTTTTTTTCCAAAATTGAAAAAAATATTTATAATATAATTTCGCCCTCCTGCTTCACTTCTTTTGTTTGAAAATCCGAAGAACTATTTTACAAATTGGTGTGGCTTTAAAAGATTTTGCTGGTTTTTACGATAAATCAAGGAAATGAGAATCACTTGTCATGTCTAGTACAATATCATCTCTTTAGCTTGACCATACTTACTGATATCAATGTCAAACACAGCAAATATTTACGTCCTTGATTCTAGCAAAGTTGCTTTTACGATTTTTAAAGAAACCATGCTAAGTAAAAATACCCTGAACATTTACTCAACAAAATTTGTAATCAAACATAAAAAAAATTCAGTTACAGCAAAGTAGCTTGTAATAATGTTTGTTAGCTTTTGCAATATCAATAATTATATTGGTCATTCAATAACTCCCAAGTGTGAAGCTACGCTTCTGACAGGAAATGACAATCTGTTTACTTAAAATACACGGCGTTAACCCTTCCAGTCTAACAAAATCCATATATTTTATCCGAAGACTGCCATTACATGCTGGTGGCTTAATGTCTTCATAAAAAGATATAATCATGTTATCAATATTTCATACGAAATGAGCTGCATGCTAATTTTGTATGCCCAGGTATTGTATTTAAGTTCTCAGAATTTCATGATCAAATTTCAAATTTGTCTTGAAATTCTTTACTGCTTGTAATAAATTTTCCTCTCCCTATTATTGGCGTAACTTTATTGATCTTTGTTTAACACTTATAAGAATGAATGCACGTACACTTATGCCTGCAGGGTTCTCCCACCACTTTTTGGGAATGCTCAATGGGGCCAGGGTGGTTCAAATTCAGAAAATTACTATTATTTTGGGTATAATTGGGGAAAACAAAATTCACAAACAACTCATCAAATTTTGCTTTTCTATTGTTTTGTTTTCAATTCATTTATGGTTTTAGAATACACATAACACAGTAAGCTTATTTCAAATACCTAAAAATCTGTTTTTAATGTTCATGAAATGCTCCAAGATTTTTCGATAAGGAAAATTCCACTTTAAAATTGGGGAAAAAAAGTACCATTTTCCAGAGACATATATAACATGTATATATGTCTCTGTTTTTTCTAATTGGGAATGGGATCATGCAACGGCCATATTTATAAAGAATCACGAGCCCTGGTCTCAATTCTGATGACTCTTAACCATGCCAATAAGTAAATGAAATCCCTGATCATGAATATATCTACATCACTTTTATGTTGTGGATGAGATTAAAAGAAATAACCAATGTTTATTGTATGTTTCCCAGTCATGGTTTAAGATTTACTCACACTAACTAGAGTTTAATTTAGTCAATATTAAGTACAAAAATGTGAATGATATGGATGTTGTACTTCAATTTTTAAACCAAGATTTTTTGTCTGTTTTCTTAGCAATTAGCAAGTCAATACACAAGCACCCATCAGCATCATTTCTTGTGTAAGAGTTTGCCGTGACTATGCAATAGTGGAAATTATCTTAGGCCATTAAGCTTTAAATTACAACGCTTATGATTCTTAACAAAAGTTTCATTCTGTCTTAACAGTCCTTCAACATCAGATAATGAGAAGACATTTCCTAGTTATATACTGTCAACAGCAGACCCTAATTATGTTGATTATCACCACCGGTAGGGGCAGACAACTCTGCAACAGTATCTCGATCATTAGCATAAACAATAGAATTATGGTATCTGATGTACAATTGATGAGAAAAATGATGCCTGGTAAGGTATATATTCCATGTTATCATTAGATAGGTATGGGTATGTAGTTTCTAAAAATAGCATTTATTCCTGCCAAAATACTAGGGGGAGGTAACTCCAGCCATCTCAATATGACATGGAAAAACATCATTTTTCTCAGGATATGATCTACAACTCAAGATGAAATTAATATAAGGGGGAAATATATTCGACTAGAATGATAAAAAAATTATTTTAGATATATATTGAATGTTTGTTTATTAATCACACTAATTTTTAGCATAGTGCATTTCATCATCATCATATCATCCGTTAAAACATATATCAGCTGCTTGCTTGTTAGTATAGATATTTCTTGTCTCAGCATTTTTCTATCAGAGCGAGGAAATTGGATTTACTGGACAGAAACAGATGTACTATATATTGGATCCAGATTCTGATACACAATTGTTAATAAACTTTATGTTAAGAATTCAAAATTAACCATTGCACTACTTTCTGTCTTTGTGACCCTTTGGCTAACTCAGCCATTTTTCAGCATGTTTTAGGAACACAGAGTAATTTAAAAGATTACATCTGTAATCCTGCCCAACATTATTCTATTTTAATCCTGAAACAAATCCTTCTAAACCATAAAATAAATAATTTGGCATTCTAGCTAATAACTGTACACAGAGAAATTGACCTTAGATTTTAGGACAGCAGATCCAAATATTATGTTAATTGTTTACCAGTATGTTGTAAGATATCAGTAAGTCAAGAACTATCAGTTAATGAGTGTTCTCTAAAACTACATTTCAGCATCCAGCATGACATACAAAATCAGATCCATTACAACTACTTCAAAGAATCTGGGAAAACAAGATTGCAACACCCATTTAAAAAAGACCACAATTGTTAGGAAAACAGCAAGCCTTACAAGTATAAGAGATAGCAAAATGTTATTAAGAGCAGCCACTTTGTACATGTCAGATTAATGTAAAGACCCTCCCAGAACGAACTTTATCAATGAGGTTCATGATGTTATAAAAGAAACAATTAAAAGATTTAATGATTTAAAATGGGTATCATTCATGCAAGTGTGAACCAAAGATACAACTATCAACTGGTCACTATCCAGAAAATACAGGTCTTATATACAGATCACTGAAGCATTATCCAGAGCAAGTTTGCAATAATATATGGACTATCAACAAAAAAAAAAAGTCTAATCTACTGAAGTGAGGAAATAAACATAACCTGGTTACTCAGATGCAAAATATAGATAGCGCTGCAGATGCAAAGCATCATAATCATGAATTGACTGGATCACCCATGCATGTTTGAATCATGTATAGTTGAATATAGTTCATCCTTGACTGTCCACATGATGCCAGAAGCATTACAATGTCTGGAACATCACAGTCGTTATCCTGGGACAATTTCCTCAAAGCAAGCAAAAATTAAAAGCAATTCTCAAAGACTATGTCTCATTTACAAGAGCTCGAAAATAAAATGGTTATTTCACGCCAAAAGGTCAGACTGCATATTCTCTGTGTCCTATATCTTTTTTCATTACTAAGCACAGTACAGAACTCGTACAATTCACATTTCCTACAGTGACTTTGAAAGGATTACTTTCATACCCTATTTAAATCTCCTGCAGTCTTATTCCAAATTTGGGTTGTGAATATTGCGAAGTTCACACGACCTGGGATTAAGATTTTAACTTGACATACTAATCTAAATCATACAAGTATAGTTTAATTAATGAAACATTCCCGTCTACTGATTTAAAAGTAAAAACAGATTGAGTACTTCTTGTTCATTTCCAAATTTTCTTATAATATGAAAAAGAACAATTTATCTATCACATATACACATGTAAATGAAAGCATATCAAAAAATATCCATTGTTTTTCAAATTACAAAGATAAAAGAATTAATTTTACACTATTTGACATACCTATAATTGATATGAATAGTATATTAGTGGTGTTAAAGAGAATTTTAAGCAGGTTGGAGTATATAGGCTATTAATCGCAGTAAAAGAAGTTCCACCGACTCCCAGAGTATTTGTCAGTACTACAAGCAAGGAAAGGACATACTTACGACCCCCATCATTGTGTCGGGATCTTCAGTGAGAGAACTCTCCTAAAACATGGCAGGGATATTCTCGAGTTAGTGGAAGTAATTAACATCTGTAGAGTATCTCTCCGAGATTCTGCCATCATCTCGTTACATCTCCATTATAGATATAAAATTTTCATACGAATATTGGCAGAGGTTAAGATTAGTGCTCTCATTTCTCCCAGTAAAACAAAACTTCTCTACGGAGGGATAACACTTCAGCACTTTAAATCAGCTGAAACATATGGTCGGGAATTAAAAAAACCTATAAATTTTTCGCTTTATATGAATTTTGACAGTTTCAAAAGGAAAAGGACAAGGATCAGGACGAAATGGTATTGGATTCTTCCTTAAACTTTTGAAAAATTGTAAATTATATAATACAGACAAAAATTTAAATAATGATTCAGAAACAGGCCAATATTCATTATAACCTTTATTTTCAACCCTTGTCAATTGGGTCTTTGTAATAATGTGGTTAGATGTTGTTTACTAAAATGAAGAGAAGTTTCCTGGCTCAAATCAATAACAAAGTATAATTTGTTTTCCGCCTTGAAAAGAACTTTGATAAGAAGTTGTTCAACAGTATATAGAAACCTCGTAGAGAATCTTATTCAAATTTCTTTCATGTACATTATATATAATACAAGTTTTCTTAATTATTAATTTTGATAATGATCTTCAAAACCATTTCAAACATGGGATGATTCGAACTTGAAGTCGAATAGGTCAAGAATCACTGGCTTACCAAACTTATGAATGAAACAATTATCAGAAGCCCAATTTCC
Organism: Ostrea lurida; assembly: GCA_903981925.1. Taxonomy (NCBI): domain Eukaryota; kingdom Metazoa; phylum Mollusca; class Bivalvia; order Ostreida; family Ostreidae; genus Ostrea; species Ostrea lurida. The sequence continues at coordinate 6,935 of CAJDSM010022787.1, forward strand.
TAGTGTTTGTCTTTCAAGGGGCCAGAGGTAAGTTTTGTTGTGACAATAATGTAACTTACGCAGATGTTTGTGTTTAAATCCATGCAAAATTAAAATATCTTTCCCCTTCATTTCCTTGTTTTTACATTAAAACACACAGAGGGTAATCGCTAAAACATATATTCTCTTTCAACAAATTTTCATCAGAACTACAAGCTTTCAAACACCTTGTGCTAATTAAATGCGAATGAGAAAATGGAGAACCTTTGATCATAGATATGTTTCTGTAGGAAAAACTAGGTTAAAAGACTCAGGGAGCCTCTAGAGGAAATAGAATTTATTAACAGTAATTAACGTAACTCATCAGCTGAAATCATTCCCATGGGAAGTTGAAAAACTTCATTCTACTGAACTGTACCATCACCATGAATTATCAGAATATTGTGTAAAATGTACAAAATGAATAATGATAGATAATAGTGAAGCTAAGTGGCTACACAGCTTGGGGTCTTTAAGTTTGAAAGCAGACAAATATATCTTTGGACCTAACAGAGCCAAGATTCATATGTTCAAATCATTTCTCATAAATTCAGTATAAGAATTTTTTTTTTTTTATTTTTGAAAAATACAAGCGAGTATAAACTGCTTGCCCCATTAGGTTATATATATATATGCCATGAGCCTTGCTTACATAAAGAAGAATTGAGAGTGCTGTATCTAATTTGTATCTCAACAACTGACATTCAAATTTTGCTCACCATTAAAAATTCCTTAGTTAAACATTGTAAACATTGAAAATGGAAAAATAAAAATTGTTAATGTTTAGCTGAAACCTTTTTAAAAGAATAAGATTTCAAAATATTTTCTCTCTCCTCCACATTCTTATGTAAAACTTTGATCCCATATTGCGGTCCCATCTTACATTCGGGATCTTAGGCCATGATTTGAACAAATTTGAATCTGCATTACCTGTAAAATGCTTGCATGGTATGGTCCTGCTATTCTTGAGGAAATTTCAACTCCCTATTGTAGCCCTCTACCCCTGAAGCCATGATTCTGACACACTTGTCATGCATGTTCACTATGTCAGAAAGCCTTCACACTAAGTTTCATCTTTTCTCTCCCAGCAGTTAATTGTTGAGAATAAGATTTTTATCCCTACCCTATTTTTTGCCTTTTTTTTTTAAATCATCTCCCATTGGATGGAGTAAAGCGTTTTGAAAATTGAATCCCCTTCACTCAAGGATAATCAGTGCTGAGTTTGATTGAAGTTTGTGGTTAAAGGCATATTGTCTAACAAAATGCTCATATATAATTTTATTTCACTTAGAATGCATTTGAAATCGTAAGATTATGATGATATTAAATTAAATATTTGTTACCAATATGATTATTTACTGTTATTCTTACTCCAAACTAATAAATACAGTTTCGTTGAATTCTTGTCGGGAAGCAAAAATTCGATTTAGCCCCGCTTTATTCATATGAGCCCTAGTTTGAACTCGTTCGGGAGCTATTCGCGGCGTGCTCACACGCAGTTACCAAGGGGCCTCAACGACAAAAAATTCTCAAAATGACTAACAGCACAATGAAATTCAAGTTTTCAAGTACATGTAAACTAGGAAGTTAAAAAATAATAATACAGCAGTTCATAGAATATCTAACCGTAACTAGAATGTGTATTTTTTCTTCAACTGTTAACCTTGCTGTGCCTATAGCATTGTGACGTCGTCTTCTGACGTTGTCGACAGTTATCGGAAACGTCATCAGAATCTTGGTATATTCGTATAATTAATCAGATTCTCTGGGCAGACAAACTTCACAATAACGACAATTATATCATTTTATTTTTTACAATTTACCATTTTTTACTCCTTTTTAATCTTTTTAACGTCAATACGCATTAGTTTCTGCTGATCAAAAAAATACAAATGTGTTAGACAATATGCCTTTAATTTGTGTTAGAGGATTTTTAAAGATTTTCCTTGTATATTCACAGCAAGCCTTAAACAAGTAAATAAGAGATAGCAAAATGTTATTAAGAGCAGCCCTTGTACATGTCAGTAATGTGAGACCCTCCAGAATGAACTTTTCAATGAAAAGTTCAATGATGTTTATTGTAAAAGAACAATTAAAAGATTTATTATGATTTAAATGGGTATCATTGCATGCAAGTGTGAACCAAAAGATACAACTATCAAACTGGTCACTATCACAGAAATACAGGTCTTATATACAGATCACTGAAGCATTTATCCAGAGCAAGTTTGCAAAAATTTATGGACTATCAACAAAAAAAAAAGTCTAATCTACTGAAAGTGAGGGAAATAACGAAACCTGGTTACTCAGATGCAAAATATATAGATAGCGCTGCAGATGCAAAGCATCATAAATCATGAATTGACTGGATCACCCATGCATGTTTGAATCATGTGTAGTTGAATATAGTTCATCCTTGACTGTCCACATTGATGCCAGAAGCATTACAATGTCTGGAACATCACAGTCTTTATTATCCTGGGAACAATTTCCCTCAAAGCAAGGCAAAAATTAAAAGCAATTCTCAAAAGACTAATGTCTCATTTACAAGAGCTCGAAAAATAAAATGGTTATTTCACGCCAAAAAGGTCAGACTGCATATTCTCTGTGTCCTATATTCTTTTTTCTATTACTAAGCACAGTACAGAACTCGTACATTCACATTTCCTACAGTGACTTTGAAAGGATTACTTTCATACCCTATTTAAATTTCTCCTGCAGTCTTATTTCACATTTGGGTTTGTGAATATTGCGAAGTTCACACACGACCTGAGGATTAAGATTTTAAACTTGACATACTAACTAAATCATACAAGTATAGTTTAATTAATGAAACATCCCGTCTACTGATTTAAAGTAAAAACAGATTGAGTACTTGTCTTGTTCATTTCCAAATTTTCTTATAATATGAAAAGAACAAATTTATCTATCACAATATACGCATGTAAATGAAAGCATATCAAAAAATACTCCATTGTTTTTTCAAATACAAAGATATAAAGAATTAATTTTACACTATTTGACATACACTATAATTGATATGAATAGGTATATTAGTGGTGTTAAAGAGATATTTAAGCAGGTTTGGAGGTATATAGGCTATTAATCGCAGTAAAAGAAGTTCCACCGACTCCCAGAGTATTTTGTCAGTACTTACAGGCAAGGAAAGGACATACTACGACCCCCATCATTGTGTGATCGGGATCTTCAGTGAGAGAACTCTCTAAAACATGGCAGGTATTCTCGAGTTATGGAAGTAATTAACATCTGTAGAGTATCTCTCCGAGATTCTGCCATACATCTCGTTACATCTCCATTATAGATAAATTTCATAACGAATATTGGCAGAGGTTAAGATTATGCTCTCGATTGTTCTCCAGTAAAACAATACTTCTCTACGGAGGGATAACATCAGCACTTTAAATCAGCGTGAAACATATGGTCGGGAAATCTTAAAAAAAACCTATAAAATTTTTCGCTTTATATGAATTTTGACAGTTTCAAAAGGAAAAGAGCAAGGATCAGACGAAATGGTATTGGATTCTTCCTTAACTTTGAAAAATTGTAAAATTATATATACAGACAAAATTCTAAATAATGATTCAGAAACAGGCTAATATTCATTATAACTTTATTTTCAACCCTTGTCAATTGGGTCTTTGTATAAGATGTGGTTAGATGTTGTTACTAAAATGAGAAAGAGTTCCTGGCTCAATCAATAACAAAGTATAAATTTGTTTTCCGCCTTGAAAAGAACTTTGATAAGAAGATTGTTCCAAGCAGTATATAAGAAACCTCGTAGAGGAATCTTATTCAAATTTCTTTCATGTAACATTATATAATACAAGTTTTCTTAATTATTAATTTTGATAATGATCTTCCAAACCATTTCAAACATGGGATGACTTTGAACTTGAAGTCGTATAGGTCAAGAATCACTGGCTTACCAAACTTATGAAGGGTAAACAATTTATCAGAAGCCCAATTTCTTTGTGTTTGTCTTTCAAGGGCCAGAGTTAAGTAGTTTGTTGTGAACAAAATGTAACTTACGCAGATGTTTGGTGTTTAAATCCATGTGCAGAAAATTAAAATATCTTTCCCCTTCATTCCTGTTTTTTACATTAAACACACAGAGGGTAATCGCTAAAACATATATTTCTCTTTCAAACAATTTTCATCAGAACTACAAGCTTCTAAACACCTTGTGCTAATTAAATGCGAATGAGAAAATGGAGAACCTTTGATCATAGATATGTTTCTGTAGGAAAAACTAGGTTAAAAGATCAGGGAGCCTCTAGAGGAAATAGAATTTATTAACAGTAATTAACGTTAACTCATCAGTGAAATCATTCCCATGGGAAGTTGAAAAACTTCATTCTACTGAACTGTACCATACCATGATTATCAGAATATTGTGTAAAATGTACAAATGAATAATGATAGAATAATAGTGAAGCTAAGTGGCTACACAGCTTGGGGTCTTTAAGTTTGAAAGGCAGACAAATATATCTTTGGACCTAACAGAGCCAAGATTCATATGTTCAATCATTTCTCATAAAATTCAGTATAAGAAATTTTTTTTTTTTATTTTTGAAAAATACAAGCGAGTATAAACTGCTTGCCTCCATTAGGTTTATATATTATATTGCCATGAGCCTTGCTTACATAAAGAAGAAAATGAGAGTGCTGTATCTTAATTTGTATCTCACAACTGACATTCAAATTTTGCTCACCATTAAGAAATTCCTTAGTTAAACATTGTTAAACATTGAAAATGGAAATAAAAATTGTTAATGTTTAGCTGAAACCTTTTTAAAAGAATAAGATTTCAAAAATATTTTCTTCTCTCCACATCTTATTGTAAAACTTTGATCCATATTGCGGTCCATCCTTACATTCTGGATCTTAGGCCATGATTTGAACAAATTTGAATCTGCATTACCTGTTAAAATGCTTGCATGGTATTGGTCTCTGCTTTTCTTTGAGGAAATTTCAACTCCCTATTGTAGCCCTCTACACCCTGAAGCCATGATTCTGACACACTTGTCATGCATGTTGCACTATGTCAGAAAGCCTTCACACATAAGTTTCATTTTTTCTCCAGCAGTTAATTGTTGAGAATAAGATTTTTTCCCTACCCCTATTTTTTGCCTTTTTTTTTTAAATCATCTCCCATTGGATGGGTAAAGCGTTTTGAAAATTGAATTCCCTTCACTCAAGGATAATCAGTGCTGAGTTTGATTGAAGTTTGTGGTTAAAGGCATATTGTCTAACAAAATCTCAATATATTTTATTTCACTTAGAATGCATTGAAATCGTAAGATTTGATGATAATTAAATTAAATATTGTTACCAATATGATTATTTACTGTTATTCTTACTCCAAACTAAATAAATACAGTTTCGTTGAATTCTTGTCGGGAAGCAAAAAATTCGATTTAGCCCCGCTTTATTCATATGACCCTAGTTTGAACTCGTTCGGGAAGCTATTCGCGGCGTGCTCACACGCAGTACCAAGGGGCTCAACGACAAAAAATTCTCAAAATGACTAACAGCACAATGAAATTCAAGTTTTCAAGTACACTGATTAAACTAGGAAGTTAAAAAATAATAATACAGCAGTTCATAGAATATCTAAGTAATAGAATGTGTATTTTTCTTCAACTGTTAACCTTGCTGTGCCTATAGCATTGTGACGTCGTCTTCTGACGTTGTCGACAGTTATCGGAACGTCATCAGAATCTTGGTATATTCGTATAATTAATCAGATTCTCTGGGCAGACCAACTTCAAAATACGACATTATATCATTTTATTTTTTACAATTTACCATTTTTACTCCTTTTTAATCTTTTTAACGTCAATACGCATTAGTTTCTGCTGATCAAAAAAATACAAATGTGTTAGACAATATGCCTTTAATTTTGTGTTAGAGATTTTTAAAGATGTTCCTTGTATATTCACATGTAAAACTTTGATCCCTATTGTGGCCCCATCGTACCCCGGGGTCTTGATTTGAACAAAACTTTGATCTGCACTATATCAGGAAGCTTTCATATAATTTTTCAGCTTTTCTGGCCCAGTGGTTCTGTAGAGAAGATTTTTAAAAGACACCACCCTATTTTTGCATTTCGTAATTATCTCCCTTTGAAGGGGGCCCGATCCTTCATTTGAACAAACTTGAATACCCTTCACCCAAGGATGATGTGTACCAAGTTTGGTTGAATTTGGCCCAGTGGTTCTGTAGAAGATGAAAATGTGAAAAGTTTACGACGACAGACAAACAGACAAATTTGATCAGAAAAGCTCACTTGATCCTTTTGGCTCAGGTGAGC
>CAJDSM010022788.1:434-21277 GCA_903981925.1 Ostrea lurida
GCGTACCCCGTTGGTATTAGTAATCAAATTATTTGATACAAATTGTGTATTTAGTCTTAATTTATTACAAAACACGAATATTAAATGGAAATTAAATAATTTGTAATTTTTCTGCAGGTGAAATAAACCGCTGAGTATTGAAAATGTCATTTAAAAAAGCCTAGTCTGGGTGACTGGGTCCCCTTTTAAAATTAAAATGGCAAAGGTGGGGAACAAACTAATGAAGGCTGTGAGTTAGTTCGATTGTCAAACCTTTTAGAATAATTATTTCAACTAAACTTGGGTGATTTTATCCATAATATTTCACTAAATGTTTGTTGGGCTATTGGTTTACACAAGTAGGAAATAAACCGGGGTTCAAATTGACCGAGTACCTAACATGGCTACGTCAACAGACGAAATGATATGAAGCTTGAGAAGTTTTTAGGTTGTAAGGGACTTTAATGAATATTTTAAGGTATGTTTGGACAAATACATGTTAGGAAGATATGTAAGGAATTTTTAGATATTAGATTTATGGCTCGTCGATGCAGGGATACAACGATAGAAGGCCTCAACCATGCGCAACTTTCCGTGCGCCGAAAATCAAAGGTTTTTATAAGGGATGGATCTGTAGCTCTCTGATCTGTCCCAATATTTTTTTCAGAGAGCTACAGTTCTGCAGCTAGGTTGTAATAGGCAATATTCAGCCAGTGGCGTAGCTTACATGTATCTGGATGCTCAAGCTTCCACCATCATTTTGTCCCTTTTTTTACGGATGCGAGTCTTTTGAAGAATGTTTTAAATCAAGCAATGGTAAGAATAAGTTGTCGCCCGAAACGGTATACATTGTCGGTCCATGTTTCCTCTTCATGTAATTGATATATAAGTGCTTTAAATTAGTATATATAGACTTTTCACAGGCACTCCACATCATAATACATTGAATAAAAAACAAAGTATTATTGGTAGTTTCTTACGGGAATATTTTTTTTATTTTGAAAATATATTTAAAACGTCAAGAGAGACGCGATACCTTTGGAAAATGTCTACGACGTCGGCTACGGAAAGCGTACAGTATATGATCGGAACCAAGCAGAGTGATATAAAAATCTTCTTTTATTGTCTTTGACTTTCCAAAGCATCGCTGATGAGAAATTATCTTAATTCGAAATGTATCGCAAACGTTGCACCACAACGTTAATAGTTACAGTACCCGCAACGTTATTCTTGACATTTCTATCGTGTTCTATCGTGCGTTATCCTATCGTATCGTGCGTGTATCCTACGTATCGTGCGGTACCTATCGTATCGTGTATCAGGTTTTCGTTTTCTATCGTGTTTTGCGTTTATCAGGCTATCGTGTATCGTTTTTGCGTGTATCAGGTTTTCCGTATCGTATCGTGTATCTTCGAAACTATCGGATCATAATTAAATCTAAGGAAAAGTACGATACTTTCCGAAAGCTTCATTCGTTTTGTCTAAGAAGCTATTTTTAGGAATCGAGGAAATACAAAAACAATAAAGCTGGCTATTATAAGATGCAATAAATAAATAAAATAAATCTGATGGTGAAAACTATCAGAACAATATCATTTTTAGACTGGGGAGTTGGCCGTGGTTCGTCAAACAAATCGAGGGTCCACAGTTAATTAAAACCCGAAAGTTTGGCTGTCTAGTAACAATGATTAATTATATTTTGTAATTAAGTCTACTAGAGAATAGGAATTCCAATTGAAAGACACCCCCTCCTCCAGTAATTACATTCTCTTTGTATACGATGTATAAAGGCTATTTAATTTACCCCAATTTTTTCGCATTTGTATTCTACTTGCATGTGTATATACCTGTATGTACAACTATAACGCTGAACTTGTGCGTCCTTGTATCAGGTATTGTGTATTACCCGTGTTTTGATAGCAGACATTCGCAGCGACATTGGAGTTCACAACCTTTAGCAGATTAAATTTTCCTATAGGCACGAGAGTGTGCATCTCCAAAAAATCGGGTCATTTGGGCGCACTTGTGCTGTCATGTGTTTCTTATTACATTGTGCCGATAGTATATTGGGAATTTTTTACATGGGTCATATAGCCTGTTTGAATTCAATATTTTTTAAAAGCCGCTTTTTGTTCATTGTCTTAATTTGTTTGTTATCAGAATACCAATTACATGAATATTGATTTTTTTATGAATATAGATACAGTATACTCATAGTGCGGGATCTATCGTATCAAGACAGCGTAACGTGCAGCGAAAATTTGCATGTATTTTAACAGTTGAATGAGCGGTAATTTCACTACAAACACTTCGCCACAGACAAAATATTACTTGATTTTATTTCACATCCCAGCGAATTAATTTTTCTTAGAATAATATTACGCCTAGCTAAATTCAGTCACATCACATTACATATTTACTTTACATTACCAATGATAGACACTAGAAAAAGAGAACTTCTGAACACGATGTAAACGTTATACCCGGGACGTTATATCACTTGAATATTTTATATTAAAACACGCCCAACATCCACTGTTTAAGATCTCTCAATCAAATGACAAGATCGACCCCCCCCCCCCCCTCTAGGTCGCCATTTGGATCAATTTACACATACAGGTATCCGAAAGAGAAGGGGGAAACCGGGCTAATTTTGTTGATTAATGTACAAATAAAAGGGGGGATAATTAAAGAGGGAAAGTGTCTAAGTCGTTGATTTATGAACGTTACAAAAAGCTATAGGGGCTTAATAATACACACACCAGTTCCAACACCTATATTACGCAGTCAACGGAATACAATACAGTGAAAAAGTGACCTTTTTAATACTAGGTGTTCCAGTTTTCACTTCAGAAATCGTCTGTATGGTTTGTCTGAAGTTAAATTATTATTTACTAATACCTAAAATCACCAAAAATCACCAGCTCCAAATGATATGCTCGCTTGTGCGGGTCTTCGTTTAGTAAATTGTAAGCAGATAAAATGCCATACAGGTATCCGAAGATTGCTTAGAAATTATAAATGCATTCCCACCTAAACCCTGACAAAAATTGTGTTTGCTAATGGTTATATATGTTTACATGTACATGTGTACGATGAAGAATCAACCATACGCTTTTTATTCTACAGTGGGTAAAGCGTTCATGTTATATATGTCTCTGGTCTGAGTCGATCAATGCTCATATTTAATTAAAATTCGCAGTTGAATTTAAGAAAAAAATATTGATCTTGTAAAATTATTACAGAAAAATGTATCGCATTTTATGCACATACATTACATGCATTCCTTTTCAATTAGAAATTTCTTTAGGATATACGTGTATGTATATAAAGGATATTAACCCTGTAATGTTATTTTCAACAAAAAGAATGTGCAATTTAGTTGTATAATACAAATTTCGTTCCGTCTAAATTGCTTCTAAATTACACATTTCTATCAGGTATTTCCGTTTATCGTGAAGATCGTTTATCGGTTTTGTTTATCAGGTTAGTGAAATCGTTTATCAGTTTTCGTTTATCGTTTTTTTCCTATTTTCAGGTTTTTGCGTTTATCCTATCGTATCGTGCGTGTTCCTATCGTACGTGCGTGAATCCTATCCTATCGTGCGTGTATCGTGTTCTATCGTGTATCATCAAGAATAACGTTGCGGTACTGTACCATCTATACCCAGAAATCGCTTCCTTCACAACTTGTGACAGAGTGGGATCTTTGGAAATTCACAATGTATTAATACCCAATAATGTTTTAAAAGTTTACACATCAAAAACTTAGGACAATCACGCAAAAATTTCCTCCTTCGCATGCCGCTATTTGCTATGATATTATATATATACTCTTTATATTTCATTAATTTTGCTAAATATATGCTATTAAATAATTTAATGGTTTTAATGGAAAACAAATGAAATTCTGTATCAAATGTTTGATTTCGGATTTGAGTCACATTTAATCAAATTGCTAAAAATAGTTTGCCTACGCTACAAAATGTTATGTCGACGCCTTCAATGTCTCTGAGAGAAAAAACCAAAACATTTTGTACTCTTGAAATGGCTTCAAATATATCCTCAAAATCCCTAAAATCGTTTTCTGAAAAAAAAAAGTGGGTGGGTCCACTGGGGACCTTAAGCGGTTCACAGACCACTTGTTCGCTATAGCATCACACTTGAATAAGCCCCTGGCTACGCCACTGTCAACGGTAGGCAACAAAACGTTTTTGAGTTCATACATGCACCACGAGCACCGGTTGTTGCGAAGCTGGATCTCCAAGAGTGGCCGACCGTTTGTACTACACCACGTCAACACAAGTACATATACGTTACTCGAGGGTGCAGTGCGATTATGGCAAACGAATGGACGTCGTAGTTGGTCCATTCAGCCTTGAATAGTATCCAGGATACTGAAACATCATAAGATCTGCTGTAGGATACCTTAAAAAGACCGCAGCCTCACCGACGTTACAGAGTGCAATACGCCAGACATGTCTGAACTCACTAGATAGAGACAGAATCAACTCCAAACTGGGCACATGTCTTGTTCTCTTTGAGTCAAGATAAATCGACGGCAGCTGACTTGAGTTTGCCGTTGTAAATATGGACGCTACCTAGACATGCAATTTTCTCTTGGAAGTGACAGATTCAGCGGAGGTAGCGTCAAACAAACGTAATTTAGAATACGGAACTATGCAATTATAATGATATGATTTGAAAATTCAAGGCCGAATAAACCGAGATGAGTTGTGCTTCAAATACTGTTTTAAAAGACAAAAATGCGTGAAGCATTTAGAAACGCAAGGTCAATGTTTATATACATTTTAATTAATGTATTACGTTTTAATTAATGTATTACGAACCCGTGGGGATCCGGGTTAGAATAAGTCCCCAGCATCCCCTTGCGTGTCGTAAGAGGCGACTGAATGGGGCGGTCATTCGGATGAAACCGGAAAAACCGAGGTCCCGTGTCGCAGTAGGTGTGGCACGAAAAAGATCCCTCCCTGCTCAAAGGCCCAGAGTGCCGAGCACAGGCCTAAATTTTGCAGCCCTTCACCGACAATGGTGACGTCTCCATATGAGTGAAATATTCTCGAGTGGGACGTAAAACAGTAAATAATCAACCAATCAATTACTGTATTACGGGCTCACGGCCGGTGTGACCGGTCAGCAGAGGATGCTTACTCCTCCATGGCACCTGATCCTGCCTTCGCTTTTGTCGGAGATCCCGTGTTGCCCTGCACTCGATTTTGTATATGTTTTTGGATTATGATTGCGTATGACACGATGTTGTTACCTTCGCCTATTTGTATTGTACCGTATACAAAGAAAATAATAAATGGTGACGTCTCCATATGAGTGAAATATTCTCGAGTGGGACGTAAAACAGTAAATAATCAATCAATCAAAGAAAATAATTAATACAGTTGCATACAATAGAAGTAAGCTACGTAGATGAACACGCTATGCAGTTACAAGAACTGAATAAGGAATGTGGAGGGAGTGAACGATTACTGCAGCATCTTCACTGTACGGGAATGCGATATCAGAATACGTTAAAGCAGATAGGCCTGTAGTTTTTCCGTTAGTTATAGCATTCTCGTACTTGTGTTGAATTGTGATTTGATGTAATCTAATTGAAATTAGACCTTCAACGACAGACGTACTTTTAGATTAGGTATCCCTATCTCCTCTACTGAAGAGTTTCAGCAAATGAAGTCGGTTTGTAAATGCTTAAAAAATTTCAGTACGTAATCTTATAAATCATATACAAGTACCGGTATTGTAAAACTATTACAATATAGTTTCTCCAAGAACTTTATTTTTTTTAATTGAAAAAAAAATGTATGTTGTTTACACTTTAAAGTCTTCTGAAATTGTTTTGTTCGTTTGTTTAGAGTCATATCGAGAAGTTTTCACTAAGAAGTGTCAAAAATACCGACCTCGTACGGCGTTGAAGGCCCAACGGTGAGAAATATTTTACCGTGTTGACCAACATTTGTCGCGTAACAGGACCCTCATGTTATATAGGCCATTTCATATAAGACCCGCCATTTTAACTTCTTGAATGCCGATGATCTTGGATTAGGTGCATTTACTGCTTATTCTTACGCCTCAAGTTTGACACAGCTACGACGTTCCTGGCTTCCAGTCAAGAAGCGATAGTTTTTGATATAGCCATTTCATCTAGCCATTCCCCTCATTTCCAGAAAAATTGGCTATATATCAGGATTACCAAGCTCAAATTAACTATAAAATATTTCATATAATACATAATTTGATGACGTTTACGTTCAACTCAAATGACTTTCAATACGCCACCACCTTGGCACAAAATAAACTAGATTTGAATTCTCTGGGTAGGTCGGATATGCCCTCTAAATTGAACCTCAGAGAGTTGATGCATACATTTTCCAATGAGTCGGAGTTAAAATATTTCTTCTGGAAACAATTTAGCGGGTATTTGGACTTTTCCTTGCATGAAATTTGAGCGTGACTCTAGGACCTTTTGGGTGCATACAGTGAACTCACAATCTTTTATCAGGCATTGTAAACAAATACAATTTCTTTCCATAAATTTTTTGGTTCTAGATCAGTGCCATTTAGCGAGGAATTTCATTTGTGGAGTATACACAAGCGTATGGATGATCAAGACTAGGCTCTTAGTAAAACATGTTTCTATAATTTAATCAAAGAAGGGTATGGAAAGCCCTACTATGGCAGCAATTCTTCTATATATTAGCTTTCCCCCCAATGTGTGTAAATCTCACTAGTAATTTTTCGCGCGGAGAAAAGCTATACGAAGGCGGAAAGCTACAGTGCAACACCAGTTCTTATATTATGAAATTATGAAGAACTGTCTGAATTGTTTTAAGGAGGCTGTGTATACTGAAAACTACACGGGGGGAATCCCACGGTAGGGATCTAGGCGAGCAGATCAGAGGGTCTGATGTGGATCATCAAACCATCATCAAGCTTTCAGCACAAAGTTTCTTTGAACAGAAAGTCAGCACTACGAAAACTATTATACTCAGATGAAAGGCCTGAAATCTGAATGTTATCGATCATATCATTGGTGAGTATTGGTGATAACGATCATATTTTGTTTACACTATCGACAGCGATCTGTGTTGAAAGCTCCTCAGCATCTCTGTTCATGTCATGTAGAATGGAGGTATTATACGTATGTAAAAGTAATATTTCCTGCAATTCAATACAAGCACAACTTATGCAATGTCGATGCTTTTATACATGGTACACATGTATTAGAAATACGTGTTTTATACTTACGTAAGTGACCCAGACGTTGGTGGTCAAGACTTGGTTTCTCTCGTCCAGGTCTAGAATCTGTATGAGACTGAGTCCGAATTTCACTGTCAGGATCTCTTGATGACTCTCCACTGGTCGTCCCATAATCCCCCGCTCTTTGTACTCCGAGAGTAAATTTTTAATCAGGACTTTCTCCGTGGACATTTGAACGACATCTTGCAAAGTAAATGTCACACAATATCATATAGATGTTATTGTAATTCGCGTGTGTGTGTGTGTGTTATCATCATAGAACAGAGGACCTATCGAAAGATCTATAGTGTTTATTGCCAAAAGTATAGCGTTACATATATTGCTCCAAACTCTTGCAGCAAGTCTATGCTATTTGCAGTCGTTGACTCTTGTTAATAAGTTTCTTCTTTATATCAAGATTAATTTTAATGCCCTTTGATCCGAGATAAGTGTATCCTACAGGTTATGTTAAAACTTCATAACCCCAAATTAACCGAAAGAACCAATTCAACAGCACCCGATGGGTATTGCAACAGTTATGATATGCTGCAATCTTAACAGATTGTGTAATGGTTGGATAATATATCTCTTTCTGTCCTACAATTAGTTCCGCCAAGTAATTACACTATCTGGGACCCGTGATTTATTTATTAACAAGCGTGTCATTAACTAGAGATGGGCCTTTATTATCTTTCCAATAGCAAATTTCGGAAACTGAGTGGCTGATTAATAGCTGACAAACTACGGGGAGCAGCGGTCGATGTTCGACATTAGCCATAACATAATATTTTTACGGTAACAGATATTTATTAATAGAAAATGAAAATGAGTGAAAATACTGTTACAGAATCTTGAAAGTGTAAGCAAATACTTTGCTGAAAAAATGGTTTGTGCAAAGCAAATATTCGTAAATAAAAGGTATCATATTTGTTTCGAAGAAAACATACTAATTACATGTACTTAGACGATGATCTATAATTATCCTGTAATCTTACAACACAAGGTTAGGGTTAAACTGGTTTAAATATCAATAATATACATGCAAAAGTTCAGACTAGGCTAATTTGTTTGACCTAAGACTCTAGAGAGGAACATGTAAGGGTAATTTGGTAGATTTGATTCGTCATTCGTAGCAAGTATGAACAAACCTTTTATTTCCTCGAAGCAAGGTATTTGATTCAGTAACTATATACTAGTATTTCAAAGACAACCACAGGTGTAACACATTGTTAACTCACCACTTACCGTCTTATCAAAGTAATATTGTCGTCTGTACAATCGAGCAGGCGCTTTTCATTAGCGCTTTCGCTGCTCGGGGCGTATTTCATTTCCGAAAATCATCATGTACACGTGTATACCATTTCTTTAAGAAATGTACCTCTAAAAGTGATCAGGAGACGGAACAGGTAGCAAGTAAAAGGTTGTAAATTATATTTACTTTTCCAATGCATCACCATTATTTCGTTTCGGAAAAAAAGAATAGATAATATAACGAAAACTGAGAAAAATATGATTTGATCTGGAAAGTCAATCTTTTATAAATCCTTTGGTTTGTAACAGATTAAAAGTATAGGTGCTCGGTGGGTTTAAAGTAAAATAGAACCTTGTAAAACCATCATTCATCGGTGCATTTTCTGTGATATAGATTTATCTCGGTGAACCATGTGCTGGGTTACTGAGAATCGTCATCAGGAGATGACCAATTCCAGTTGAGAAATTCAGTAACCTAATAAAACTATATCGACCACAGCCACTGCATCACAAGTGATTCTAAAGAAAATGTATGAAGTGCAATAAAGGTTGACTAACTACTGAACAAGCACCTAGATGAGTAAATTACGGAGGTTTCCTGGGATCTGGATTGGTTGTTTAAGAATTCGATTTTTTCGTCATTTAGCCATTTCTTTCGAAAAGTTGCCACTCCTTTTATCATTTAAATCTGCGCCTCTTCTATTGATTTAGATTTAAATTAATCCCCGATTTTCCCACGTTGTAAAATTTGCAACCTTTCAAACCATTAATCTCTTTGTTAAAATGCATTTCATGAGTACATAACTATTGACTATACTAACTGTATATTTTCATGTAAATAGATTGTGCATTTTCGATGAACATGATTCAATATCACAAAATACATGTTATATCGTCATATAATTGATTATTAATCAAACATTAAATATTGTACTTAAAACTGAAATCAATTATCTTTGCAAACAATTTAAACCATTGAGTGCAACTTTTTTGTTTGTCTGGTTGGTTGTTTTTGTTTTGTTGTTTTTGTTTTCCTTTCTTTTATTTGTTATTTACTTATATTCAACTTCTAAGCGTTCTTAAAATGTCTGTGTACGTGCGAGCTCTTACACTCATTAATTTTGAAAAAATGGCGAAAAGGGAATCATGCAAACAACAAATGCGATTTGTAATCAAGTGATCATCTCATTAAGTGCAGTGAATGTTTAGTCCCTCTTAGGAGTCAATCAAGAAGTATTGTTTTAGTTAATTAACTAGATAGTCTACTTTTTTCTATCCGTTCCTCTACTGAAGTGACATTCGTTTCTGTGATTGTTGTGTTAATGTGAAGTCCTAATATGAAAGCTTCTGACGTACACTCAGCAGGGAGAGACAACATACATGCAACCTCGTGACTTTCTGTCTCCTACCTCTAGCGTGACACTTTTGCCACGTGATAACCATCGCCAATTGTAAAATAAGCAGCAACCAATCCATCCTGAAGAGCGACTAGTGTCTATCTGTTTTGACATATAGAGTTATATTGCATTACATGACGTCATGATTTAAGCAAATCAGTCAATAATAGGACACAAGGTAGGCCGACTTTTATACAGGGGAATAATTCATTAACTAAAAAGTATCACCCAATCACCAATCTATGGTACTTGTCAATAAGGCCTATCAGGGTCAAACGTAAAACATAGGAGCGCTGACGTGTTCACGAGTCGTTCAGCGGCAGTTTTGAGAAGTTAAAGTTGAACGTTTACACACTGTACTTTCAGTGAACCCCTTAAAAGCCACAGGTATTGATGAGAAATCAGATAATCTAAACGAAACATAATACATCCTCTTTCATCCAAAATATATATAAAAAAAATTCCTCCTATCTTATTAATAAGATAAGGGTTTGGGAGAAAGACAATTTCAGAAGATGAAGGAATAAATAACAAATGAAGATTCAAATCCTTTAATTCGACTATATCAAATCGTCACCATTTGATTTGTAGTGGAGCTTAATTAAATGGGCAACAACTCGTAATTTGTTTGAGCGAAATTGCGAAAAAAAAAAAAGAGGAGTTAAACCGCTAAACCTCGACATTAGGATTTCTTTGATTAAGTTTCACTCCTGGTTTCCAAATTAGCTATTATGATATTATGTTAACAGTAGCAGAGATATTGAGGTAGCCAGGTCTTATCAATTGTACTGAATCATTATAATGTTTTTACAGTGCCTTTCAATCACTGCAAGATAAGATTGGCGTGCCCTCAGCTCTCTTGATTTTTTTTCTCTCCTTTGCAGAAAGATGTATTGGAAGAGGACAATTCGCGACAGAGTGGACGTAAAGGATTCTCCCCAAATTTCGTTTTTCACTTTTTATGATCGACATCTACTGTCTAGACTGAGTTTGAAAGGTTTCCCAAAAATTCAGAGTTCTACACCATGATAGAAGCTCATTGTAGAGAGTTTATTCTTTGTTGTGTAAACAAAGATTGAGGCATCTTTCTGCTTACAAAGATTCAAAACGTAAGGTATTTTTGGGTAAAGATTATATGTATAGAGTATTTCAAGTATTATTAAAGTAAGCTGTGCCATTCTAAAAGTTAAATAAATTAAGATGCCTTAAATTACAAAATTAACATTTCACTGGCTTGTTTGTAAATATACAAAGACTCGAGTCTTGCTCTTATCTTTGCTCTCAGAAGGTCCAAATTTTGGCTGTCAACTTTGAATGACTTATATTGTTTTAAATTCTTAATGTAAGCATTTTTATCAAAAATTGTGAATCAGTCCCTATAAATTATCAGGGCTTCACTCATTCTTGATTTTTTTTAAAAATTATGTCACGTGGATTTACAAGGAATATATTGGTGGTCCAAACCCATATTATGAAAAGTTTTATCTTAATAGTGGAGACAGCAATTGTCCATAGTAACGGGAACAGTTTTACACACACCCTCTCTCTTGCACTTTTTGCTTCTGTATGCCACAATTAAGAGTGTTTTGAAGATACACCATTAACACTTATTCTGTATGTATATTATCAAACATATCGTTATCTCATGAATGCATTGTAGAAACGTAGAAATGTACATTAAGCCATTTCATTAGAATACTTGTTCGGTATTTCTTTACTAGAATCCCAGAAGCATCCACAGCCAGTATTATAGTATAATGTACCAATACAGTTAGGAGAACATAAAAAAACCCACGGTCATTTCATACAGAAACAAGTAACACTCGAGGAAAAATCTCATAGTTTGTAATTGTGTGTTCTTTTTTTTTATTAAGGAACAAAAAATCCAAACCTCCAAAGGCAACCTTATTCAAGTATTTCTTCTTGAAGGATAGATAACAAAACTCCGTTCCTAAAATTTGTAGCTTAAAATCTAATGATCATATTAGCGATCTGTCCATTGCTTCTCTCTTACTTGCCCTTCTATCCGGAAAGTTCAAGTAAAGGTAAAACCCTTACATAACTTAAAAAATCATAAAACACTTCATTTTCTTTCACTTCTCCTATCTCGCTGTACATTGTCACTTTAGAAGAGAGTTATTATTGACCATTAAAGCTTTTTATATTAATAGAACAACATAATGGTATTATCATTGATCGATTCTCAGCTAGTGTTTTAATGAAAGGAGTTCTTTAAAGAACGAATTGAGATTTATTACACGAGTCATTTTCTTATCAACGGGAGGTACTGAGACGAATGCTTCAAAAGAAAATACATTAAAGTCTTAAGGTTATCTTGAATGTAGAATAATCACTATAGTATAATGTACTGCATTTAGGACTATTATAATACTTACAGGCAGAGCTTCGACAAAGAAATCATTTCAGTTTGACACTTCCTAATATAGCGTCGTGAATTACATTTCACATTGATATACTGGATTAAAGGGTAAAAGTACGCTAAGTTTTAAAAATCCTATATGCAGAAGTGCACGAGAAAAGGCTTTGATATTACCGGATCACAATTTGGATAGAAAAAAAAAATAAGTGTCATTTGTATAAATAAATATTTTTGAATGATTTAGACACACTAATCCTACGCTAAAGAGAAGTTATGCATAAATTCTCTGGAACACTCCTTTCCTTCTTTACGATTTGTACATATTGAATCAAATGTTTGACGTAGAAATCTTCTATTAACACACCATCTTATGAAGGACATACTGATTCCATTAAAAAGTTAGTGAAAACCCGCTATCCAAACATTTACTAGGAAATACGTTATAATTCCACGCCATTAGCGCTACAAATGTACTTCTGGGATGTTGAGTCTTGTAATTTAGTGAAGTATATTATGCACAATTTAATATTTTCTCCGTTCATTGAGCACACAATACTTCTTCAAACAAAAGCAAACAAAGCTCAAATGAATCAATAAGCAAACCCAAATACACATATTATATATTATATATATATAATATTATATTATATTAATATAAATAATAATATATATATAATATATATTATATATTATATGATATATATATATTCAACGAATTAAATCGAACAACACACAAAGTTAAAAACAGACTTTATGACGTCAAATTATTTCAAAAAGATTTAAAAATGTAACGCCTGGGGATTTTAAATGAAAGCTACTGCGTTAAAATTTTTACTTTGTGTGTTGTTTGTTTTATTTCTTTGATTCTGATTTTTTAAAAAGTTGATTTGGATATATATTTACATACATATTGATAAATGACGAGGAATGTAGTTATTTACTCTAAGTAATTAAGTGAACATGAACAATAATTTTTTCGAATAATTTCGTCGCTTCATTGTTACAAACTTGTGGAATACATGTATTTAATATTTGATGATACTCAGAAATCAAGAAGAAAACAATGCACCAAGATTTCATTACTCACCTAAAACAGCTGCTAAAACCAAGGAAGTAGAGATTGTCCGGAACCTATAACACATCTTATTGAAGGTTATTGCAGACTATCCAAACAGTCTGTGCACGTGAATTACAGTAAATGAAATGTACAGCGTATCATCGCCTGCGCGGCGAGGGATTACGGATCCAACTATTGGTAAATCCGACTAAAGCCAGTCACGTCCTTTGGGCATTCCAGCTTCATGGATGAGGGCCTGCAAATTGCACAACAGTGTATGATTGATACGTGAAAGTTGAGAAAAATACAATGAAAAAATACACATAGTTATTCACAAAAGCTTGTCGTGCGCGTTCTCTGCATCGGAACGTTAAATTACCCCGGTTTTTTTCTTCTTCTCTTGCAGATGTGCGCACTGTCACTATCTGCATTCGATTTTTAATACTAAGCAACTGTCGATGATTTCTGGTGCAGAGGAGAAAATGTAAACTGTTTAACGGTAATGTTATTCAAACATTTTATTTTATTACGCAAGCAACTGTCTGCGTATCTTCTAATTGAAATTCAATTAAAGCATGTACTTAACGTTTTTGCGGTTTAGGCATATTGATTTAGATATTTTGAAACACTGATTTACAGAAATTCATCGAAATACATGAACATTTACCGGAAAAAAAGACACACTGTTTCAAAAACATGTACAATTTCACTTTTCTTTGATGTACAATATGTATTTAAAAAAACTACATTGAAACCTTTAATACATGTAGCTACGATACATCAAAGCAGACTGAGATATAACTAGCAAAGTTTATGTTATATAAAATTTTAATGTGTAAGAATACAATAATGTGTAAAAGCAACCTTGATCTTTCAAAAAGCCGAATTTCACACCGTTTACTTTAATAACGCTAACCTCAATAGTATTTTTTACAAACCCTTCTTTTTCTGGAAGGCGAGAATGTCAGCTATCCAGCAAAACAAAGTTGCAGCTATTAGGTTACAGAACGTGTGTATAAGTCCATAAAGTCACAAGCAGTACATATATATGCCACAAAATCAAATTATTATCATAAATAGTTAAATACAACATTTGTGCTCCCACATTCTCGGCAGATTTCATTGAATTATTGATATCAATTTTGGGAGTTCGATTGTGTGACTCTGTCCCAGGGCTGCCAAAGATTCCTTGAGTCTACTGCCTTTTGCACATTTGTTTGCATTCCGCGAGAAGTAATCAACATTCAATTGTTGTAATATTTTCTATAATCATTTCCATCTTTGTTAAAGAAACTGCTTCACTGACTTATCGCATATTTGGAAGATTTTAAGGTGGTATACTACCTCGTCGTAATATGGCTGACTTCCTTTTCAAACAGGAATGAAAATATAAATATCAGCAGTATTTGTCTGTTCCTTTTAGATATAAATGACTAGTTGAGTAGCTCTGTAGGTTATCATGTTGACTGCTGAACTATAGATCACGGGTTTGAGTCTAGCAGGGGTTAATTTTATTTTATTCAGATTACTTTACATTTGTGTTTAAATAAAGAAAATAATATTGACGTTTCTAATTTCAAAATATTGTTGTACATAGCCTTCACTAATTTCTCTGGTGTGGCATTCCTCCTTAAAAGGAATTTAAAATTTAAAAAAAAGCCCACAAAAAAACCTACTTTGGAAATCGTAAAATGGTAAAGTTCTGGGGGCGAATACCCAGAGGACGACAAACATACACAAAGCGTAATATTCAGTGAAAGGTTGAACATCTAAATGATTCCAATATTGCCATTTTATGAAAAATACGTTTTCAGAAAATTCTATTTAGCCCATTAAATAATAAACTGGAAATTAAATAATGCATGAAATAGATCACAGAGAAGGTATTGTAACAACATTTGTGCATCCTTTGTTCCTGTAGAGACTACCATTGTTTTGTGAATTGTCAGGCAAAGTGACTAATCGACCGACTTTCTATTCCCTCTCCTTGCATGCTTAATTAGAATTAAATATATACTATGGTAACATAAAAGAATTCATTGAAAGGGGGAAAAGCGACGCTGCACGAAAAAATATACTCTTATAGATTAGGAAAACGCGTGATGCGTGGGTACAAAAGGTACATATGTAGTGTGCTTGTATGCACTGAGCATTTGATTGATGCTGAAACTGTACTCTTAGATTTACAGCCGAAATATTATATACACATCATAACAAGGCTACGAATACATGTATAAAATGTACAATAATTTAAAAAAAAACGTGTACTGCTTTCCGGAAAAAAAAATACACGCAAGTTTATGGCATTTAATAATTGCTGTAATCCTTTGTATTAACAATTCCCATCGCTGTTCACTTTGATAATGTGTTATTGGTGAATTCAAAGATAGAACACGACATCACATCAGTACTCACATTCTGTTGGATTAAGTGACAACAAATAAGATATCTTGCACATACAGTGGGGAGCTGGAGTATGATAATTGATAAATGGAATGGTTAGGGTACTACATGTGCATATGAATACTATACAAATCAATGAATGCTATGAGCGTAAACTTGAATGACAAAAACCAAAATTTGTGCAAACATCATTTCAAGGATTTAAAAAAAAGAAAAGAAATGATATTAATCTCTGTTCTTTGAAAATCAAGAAGATGCATGTCGTTATGTTGTATATGTTTCAATGTTCAGTCTTTCAGATTTTATCCAAACTTTTTAGACAGACCGTTTACTAGAGGGTAATGAAAATCTTTAGAATTTTTATTGACTAATCAAAATGTAGTTCATTTAGTTGATACAATAATTTTTATCACTTAGATAATATAATGTTTTCTTTCGTTTATTAAACAGGATGTACATGTAGCAACCATTGCAGAAAACATGTGTAACACGCGTTAGGAAACCAAAGAAAGACATTCTATTGAATACATTTATATTTTTTCTGCATATTAAAAAAATATATACATGTATTTAAATGCTTTCAAGTACGTAAAATATTGGTATTATTTTATACGTAACAGCTGAAAATCACCTGATCTTGATTTGAAATGATTTCCATATCCGAACGATGATAAAGGAAAATAGTCCAAATGGGCTCTACTGCTCTTGATTCTGACGTCACCTAAGATGTACTTGTATAACATGGGTAGAAACTGTACCCGGTATTAGGAGAGAAAGTCTGATCGGTAGTAACCAAATTTTCTCGTTTTAAGTAGCCAGTTACTAGTAGCTGGTTACTAGCAGTTAACTTTACCCATCTGCGAAAGTCACGTGTCTTACTGAATGTAGACAACGTCACGATGAGGAACCTTCTCTGCTAAGCTCCATACACAGGTCAAATTTTGTGGCTCTTCACGTGAAATTAATGACGTTTCTATTTGAGTGAAAATTCTTAAATGGGGTAAAATAATAAACAAACCTCTAAACGAAGTTATAGTAGTGTGGCTGGCGTCATAGGTCATTTAGTTGTTGCTGATATATATAGGAAAAATTAACCAATTAAAATCGTTGTATCATCGTCAGTTTAACGAGAATTTTATGATATATCCGTCACGAACGACTCGGTTTGGTATAAATCAAGTCGAAGTGTGTTGGAGTATGGTTTAAAACATTACGATAATGTGAAATCTTGTTTCTGTGGAACTTTGTTTTCACAGGAAACTTGTTCTAGGGCGGATTTTTATCCCCTTTTTTAATGGGATATGTATGTAGAACATTCAGTTGGTCGACCAATTTGATGTGTGTGTCAGTCCGGAATGCACGGTTAACGTTAACAACTATTGTAGGCATTTTCTATTTTGGTCAATCCAATTTGCATGTGGCTTAAATAAAAACGAAACAGGCATTGTCAGTTTTCGGAATTTATTTTTCTACTAAATTGGTCTGTATTGTCGTTTGAATAACACCATCGTCACATTAGATCGAGTTAAAAGGAGGGGAGAAACCTAATCAATACTCTGCTTCCGAAGTTTGTCGCGATCACTACGAATATCACCTATACATTTATCATCTTGTGGAACAGATTTCCGCTTTTGATACGAGAAGTGGAAATTCTGGTGTTTTTATAACTAATTTCAAATCCAAAGAAGTTTTTTTTTTTTTTTTTTTTTTTAAAGGAGTCTTTCAGAGCGTAAGAGAAATTCAAAGCGATTTTCTACTAATTTTAATATTACTCAAATAATCTCTCGAGTTTTGTGTAATTCGTATAGACACATCATCAGGTTAGGGAATCACGACTACGTCATTCACGATGCCACTCGGACTTCACAACCTCGCGTTTGTCGTTGATTCCATTTCTGTATACTAAAATTAAAAACTGCGACTATCCAATACAATATCATTATTGATAGAATGCCCAATATCGTGTACATTTGATCAATCCCATATAAGTTCAAAAGTCTTATAGTACATAGCTAAACTATATTTTTGTTGTTTTATGTTTATAATTTATTCCTTTTCTTGTCAAGTTAGAAACTTAAGCATTTGCACCAATGAATACGTGAAATATGAGCTACACGCAATTTCAACGTCCATCACTTGCATCGATTAATGCTTGTGAAATGTTTCTAATTATAAATGATATTTTGCCGGTCCGCAACTGTAAATCGGGGTAGAAATATTTTGAAAATTGATTGATTCGCAATTGATATAATATCGAAATCTGCTATCAGAGCGTACCAAACGATACCTGAGATCTTATCGAAGCATGCCTGCCATAACGCTAACGCACGAGGAGCGTTACAGTGCGGATTCTCTTACATTGGTGTTTAATGATGGCCAAGGTATTCATGGGCTATATTCACAAAGTACACTGTATCTTGGTTGGTTGTATGTTGTTTTACGTCCCTCTTGGGAATATTTTACTCATATGGAGACTCGCCATTACCGGTGAAGGGCTGTAAAATTATGCCTTTGCTCGGCGCTCATGGCCTTTAAGAAGGGATCTTTATCGTGCCACATCTGCTGTGACACGGGACCTCGGTTTTTTGCGGTCTCTTCCAAAGACCGCCCCATTTAGTCGCCTTTTTCGACAAGCAAGGGATACTGAGGACCTATTTTATCCCGGATCCCCACGGGGTTACCACTGTATCTCATATGTACGATTAAGATAATCAAACATTCAAAGAATTTAAAAATATATATATAATATTACAGTATATATTCAAGTTATTTCACTTTTAAAAAATTCAAATATTGGTTCTGTTTATTACTGTACGCAGGGATTTCTAAAGGTGTGTTATAGCGTACATCATATCCTCCATCGATCTTCTCCAATCACAGATGAACTTGTCCATATAGTGCCCATATGAAAGAAAAAGCTCATGTGAACATTTTATCCTATCTTCATACATATTATAATGCTCAAAAATTTGTAATAAGTTTTCTTTGTTTTAAATCATGGGATTAGATGATGACTAATTTTCTCTGTAATCATTACTATTGATCAATGTCACTGCAAATGACAATGTTAATTGAACTAATTTCTGTATAGTGCCCTGTTCACAAAATCTTACGATCAAGATGAAATAAACACAACTTCTGTATTTCGCAAAACCAATGTGTGCGGTCACCCACCCAGGTAACTGAAAGCTGTTTGGTGATCAAGAGAGACACCAGAAAGCTATCTTCCTGCGAAGCAGTTATAAGTTCCCTCTTTTACTGTTTGTTATACTTCTCCCCGCTCAGGAAGCATTGTCTGGAAGCTTTGCATGGATTCTCTGTGACTGTTTGACACCTCTCAACAACGGCATCGTCGTCCCGCGACGTTCACTGCTTCGTCTCGACGAACCCACGTCAGTATCTAGACTTTGATTGATATGATATATTTGTTGTTTTTCCCATCGAGAATATTTCACTCATATGAGACGTCACCATTGCCGGTGAAGGCTGCAAATTTAGACTGCTTAGCACATGGGTCTTTAGCAGTGAGGTTCTTTAGCGTAGCACAGCCTGCTCGACAGCACCTCCGTATTTTAAGGTCATATCCGAAAGACCGTGATTCTCACTTCTAAATGCCAAGATCACTACTATTTCACGTCTTAGTCGTTTACGCGATCGCAGCAAGGGCTCGAACGCGCGACCTCCCGATCACGAGGACGAGCTCTACCACTTGAGCCACCGCGACCGTCATTCTGAATGATATTTGTTTTTACGTCCTCTTTGAATATATTTCACTTATACTATGGAGACGTCACCATTGCTTGAAGGGCTGCAAATTTTGGCCTGTGCTCGCGTCATGCTTTGAGCAGGGAGAGTTCTTTATCGTGCCACGTCTGCTTTGGACACGGGACCACGTTTTTTTTGGGGGGGGGGTTGCGATCTCAATCCGATGGACGCGCCCATTCAGTCGCCTCTTACGCACAAACAAAGTACGTAGTCGGATGACTATTCTTAACCGGGACCCACGGGCCGAACTCATCTGAAGTAGCTTACATAAACACCAGAATCCCACGCTGTCCACAATCTTGCACTTCCATAAAGGCCAGCTTAACTTGCGTGATCAGAGAGAGCTAGATCAAACTACTAGTGATCTATCTACCACATAGCACCGGAAAAGCAAGCTCACTAGTAGTTCTCATACACTGTCCGCTCACCATAGTATACACACAGGTGATAAAACTGCATCAGTTTGCACGCAGCTGAGTATAAAACAGAGACAATTTGTGAGTTTGAACTTTCTTCAATGTCACAAGGTCATCGCGTACTGCGCGCATGAATATATTGCATGACTTTTGGTTGAGCTTTATACAGTCCTATTTTGCGTTGTCCCAGAGTGATACTTACTCCTTCATGCACCTGATCCTGCTTCGCTTTTCCGGAGTCCGTGTGCCCAAGCACTCGATTTTGTATATGATATATTGTTTTTTAGGATATGATTACGTTTAATACATTGTTTACTTCGCCACAATTTATATCTGCTTCATATTTTGATATTTACTTAATATTGACTAGGCAGGACTGACCACTAATTATATGATAAGCTGATGACTTTGACATTCAATGTCAATTATCTCATTCTCTAATGTACGGAAATATGCACCAATATACCTGCTTATGGTGTGTAGTCTCCTCAGTGTATTCGAGATACGCAAAGAGCATGCCACATGCGTATGAGGACATTTTTAAAGCGAGGCCAACTATTAACAAAAAAAATATGATTGCAAGGTTATAACGAATTCGTTTAACAGTTCATTTTCGCAAATTTTTACCTTCGCTATAATACCTGTTTGCGATTACAAATTACACAGTCATATGTTGACTGATTTTTTGTTTCATACCTTTTTGTTGACTGTCATTTCCTACTAGATTTGACGACGGGTAATCCGTTTACTTTGTTCGACTACGGGCTCACGGCGGGTGTGACGGTGAACAGAGGATGCTACTCCTCCATGGCACCATATCCTGCACTTCGCTTTTGTCCGTGTTACCCTACACTGATTTTGCATTATTGTTTTTTGTAGACTATGAGTACGTTTAACACATTTTTACTCGCCAATTACCTAACATA
>CAJDSM010022788.1:21302-31898 GCA_903981925.1 Ostrea lurida
CACACCATAAGCAGGTGATATTGGTGCATTATTACCCACCCTGATCCTGCTTCGCCTTTTCCGGATGGTCCGGTGTGTGCCCTAAGCACTCGATGTTTGTATAATGATATATTGTTTTTTAGGATATGATAACGTTTAATACATTGTTTACTTCGCCACAATTCATTCTGCGTTTCAATATTTTGATATTTACTTAATATTTGATTCTAGAGGAACTTGAACACTTCATTATAAAATGATTAAGCTGATGATTGAACATTCATCACTGTCAATATCGTCATTCTCTATATGATACGAATATGCACCAGTTATCACCTCTTATGGTGTGTAGGCTCGGTCAGTGGGTATTCGAGATACGCAAAAGCATCGCCACTAGCGTACTGAGGATTTTTAAGCGAGGCCAACTACTTAAACAAAAAAAATAATACTGTTGCAAGTTATTAACGTGAATTCAGTTTTAAGCAGTTCATCTGTTCGCAAATTTTTCTCGCTATAATGCCTGTTGCGTTACGAAATTACACAGAATCATACATGTGACTGAATTTTTCTTGTTTCTATACCTTTTGTTGACTGTTCTAATTTTCTAACTGATTTTTGACGACGGGTAATCCGATTTACTTTGTTCGACTCACGGGCTCACGGCGGGTGTGACGGTGATCAGAGCGATGCATACTCCTACCATGGCCCATGATCCTGCACTTCAGCTTTTGTCGTGTTTACTCTAACCGATTTGTATATATTTTTTTTAGGACTATGAAGTAGTTTAGTACATCATTATTATACTTCGCAATTCTAAATATAACAATCCTATTTAAAACAAAGTAAATTATTCAAATTTTTGAGCACATTATAAATAGTATAGAAGAAGAGTAAGTTGTTCATGAGCTTTTTCTTATCATATGGACTATATGGACCAGATCATCTGTGATTGAGTCAGATGCAGGAGGATATATAATGTAACGCTATAAACACCTTAGAAATCCCTGACGATACAGTAATTAACAGAACCAATCATTATGAACTTTTTTTAAAGTGCAAATAACTTGAATATATAGTCGATAGTATATTATATTTTTTAAATGTTTTGAATGTTTGATTATCTAATCTCGACATATCAAGCATACAGTGTACCCGTGGGGATCCGGTGAGGTCAATAAGGTCCTAGTATCCCCTTTGTGTCCGAAAAGGAGCGTAATGGCGGTGCGGTCTTGGGTATAGAGACCGCAAAAACGAGGTATGTACAGCAATTGTGGAACGATAAATCGATCTTCTTAAAGGCCATGGAACCCGAGCAAAGGCATAATTTTACAGCCCTTCATCGGGTAATGTGCGAGTTCTCCTTATGGTACAACTATTCCTCAGAAGGGACGATAAACAACATAAAGCCAACAATGTAATAAGTTGCTGTACTTTTGTGAAATTATAGCCCATGAAACCTGGCCATCATTAATAAAGCAATGAATGAATCCGCACTGTAACGCTCCTCGTGTTAGCGTCCGTATGGCAGCATCTTCGATTAGATCTCCAGTATCGTTGGTACGCTCTGAATAGCAGATTTCGATATTTATCAATTGCGAATAATCAAGTTTCACAAGTATTTCTACCCCGATTACGAGTTCGGAACCGGCAAAATATCATTTATAATTAAGAAAACTAACAGACAATTAATCCGATGCAAGTGATGGTACGTTGAAATATGCGTGTCACGTATATTTCACGATATTATTTTGTGCAATAGCTTAAGTTTCTAACCTTACAAGAAAGGAATGTATAAACATAAAAAATCACAACAAAAATATAGTATTTATGTTATATACTATAAGGCTTTACATTGGAACGTTAATGGGCGAGTTGATCAAACAACGTACAAGATAATGTAAGATTCACTATTAAATAAGTATATTAGTATATGGAATAGGTCGCAGTTTTTTGCAAATTTTAGAGATACAACGAATGAATCAAGCGAGACAAGCGAGTTTTAAGTCACCGAGTCGGCGTTCGTGAATGACGTAGTTACGTTAATTCCTAACATGATGAGATTCTATAGATAGCACAACAACATCGAGTAATTTTGAGATAAATATTAAACATTAGTAGAAAAATCACTTTTGACATTTCTCTTACGCTCTGAAGATCACCTTAAAAAAAAAAAAATAATATAAAGAAACACTATGTCTTTTGGATTTGAAATTATCATAAAAACATTCCAATTTCCACTCTCGTACTCAAACTGGACATCTTTCGCACAAATGCATAAATATCTACAGTGAAAATTCGCAGTGATGGAGCACAAATTCGGAAGCAGAGTATCTGATAGTGCCCTCCTTTTAACTCGATCTAATGTGACGATTGTGTTTATTCAACAAGACAATACAGACCATATTTAGTAGAAAAATATAATCCGAAAACGACAATGCCATGTTCGTTCTTATTTAGATCACATGAAAATTGACAGAACCAAAACGAAATGCCTTACAATTAGGTTGTTAACGTTAACCGTGCATTCCGGTACTGAAGACACACATCAATGTGGTCGACCAATGAATGTTTACATATAATATTCCCACTTAAAAGGGGATAATCGCCCTGGAAACATGTTTCCTGTGAACAAAAGTTCAACAAACAAGAGTTTTCACGATCTATCGTAATGTTTTTTCAACATCCAACTATCATTCAAACTTGACTTAATTACCAGAACCGAGACGTTCGTTACGGAATATATACAAACATTCTACGGTAACGACGATTTTGACAATCACCAACGTATTGTAATTATTAGGTAATTATCCTTATAATATATCCAGCACAGACTAACAAATGTTAGGCTATTAAGACGGCCAGCCATCACGTACTAATAGACTCTTTGATTCGTTATGATTTATCATTGATTCGGTACCTCAATATAAGATTTTAACCTAAAACGGTTGCATTTAATTTCACGTGAAGAGAAACACAACAAAAATTTGGGACCGTTATGGCTGCTAAGTTAGCAGAGAAGGTTCTCTCGTGAACGTTTGTCTACATCATAAGACACTGGACATTTCTTCAGATAGAGGTAGACATTAATGGTAGTGAACCGTACTATCTAAGTAACTGAGCGCTACTTAAAAACGAATCGAAATTTGGATTACTAGTAACCGATCAGGAACTTCTCTCCTAAATACCGGAGTGTTAACTAGTTCTCTGACCCATGTCTATATCAATACACTTGTTATCGTCAGATGCAAGAGCAGTAGACCATCTGTAGGAGCAATTTATCCTTAATCATGCACGTTAGATGGAATTATTCTCTCAAATACAAGACAGCTAGATTTGTCAGCTGTTCACGTATAGATAAATAATACCAATATATTACGTACTTGAAAGAATTTTAAAAAATATATTTTTACAATATGCCAGAATAAAATAATTAAATGTAGAATTCGAATAGAAGTCTTCTTTAGGTTACTAACGCGGTGTTACTCACTGTTTTCTGCATGGTTCGCTACGATTTACAGTCTCTGTTTAATAAATCGAATAAGAAAACATTATATTTATTCTAAGTGATAGAAAATAATAGTATCAATAGCTCAAATGAACTAACATTATGATTTTACGTCATAAAACAATCTATAAAGATATTTCATTACCCTCACGTGAACGCGTCGCGTCTAACTATTTGCGATAAATTCTGAAGACTGAACATTGAATTAAATATAGCAACAAAGCAGTAAATGATTTCTTGATCTTCAAAGAACAGAGATTCAAATCATTCTTTTCTTTTTTTAATCTTGATAATGATGTTTGCACAACATTTTGGTTTTGTCATTCAAGTTTCAGCCTATAGCATCATTGATTGTTATAATTCCAATGCCCACACTGTAGTCCCCTACCAATTCCATTTATCAATATCGAACTTCCACCCAGCCCACATGATGTGTCCAGATATTCTTATTTTATTGTCACTTAATCCAAACAGAATGATACTGATCGTGGATTCGTTTCTATCTTTGAATCACAATAATCTACATTATCAAAGTGACACGATGTAATTAGTCAATACCAAGGATTACAGCAATTATTAAATGCCATAAACTTGCGTGTTTTTTTTCCGGAAAGCATACACGTTTTTTTTAATTATTGTCATTTATACATTGTATCGCTTAGCTTGTGTATAGTGCTATATATTCGCGCCGTTGGTTTATCTAAGAGTAGACATTTTCAGCAATCTATCAAAATGTCTCATGCATACGAGCCTTACATATGTTTACCTTTTTGTACTTTTACACGCCAATGCACGCGTTGCTATCTATAAGAGATATTTTTTCGTGCGCGTCGCTTTCCCCTCTTGCAATGAATGTCGTTTTATGTTACCTAAATAGGTAATATATTTGAGTCAATTAAGCATATCGAGGGGGGAATAAAAGAGATCGGTCGATAGTCACTTATGCTGATCAATTCACAAACACTTGATGGGGTAGCTCTACAGAACAAAGGAATGCCAAATTTGGTGTACAATACACATTCTCTGATATACATTTCATGAATTCTTATAGTTAATTTTCCAGTTATATTGTAATGGCTTAAATAGAATTTTCCTGAAAACGTAATTTTCATAAAATGGCAAATTGGAAATCATTTGAGATTCATTAACCTTTACTGAAATACGCTTGTGTATGTGGATCGTCCTCTGTGCTATTCGCCCCCAGAACTTTACATTTCGATTTCCCAAAGAGTTCTTTTGTGTGTTTTGTTTTTAAATTTTATAATTCCTTTTAAGGAGGAAAACACACCAGTAGAAATTATGTGAATGGCTATGTATCAACAAGTATTTGAGAATTAGAGATAACGTAAATACGTTATCTTTATTAACACAAAAGTATAATAAATCTATAAAATAATAAAATTAACACCCCTGCCATAGAACTCAAACCGTGATCTAATATTCATGCAGTCAACATGATGAACCCAGCAGAGCCTAACTCAGATCTAGTCATTTGTATATCTAAAAACAGATAAAGACTCGAATTTGTACTTTCTTCTGTTGAAAAGGAAGTCGTCCATAGTTACGACGAGAGTTATAACACCATTAATATCTTCCAAGAACATGCGATAATTCAGTAAGCGTTCTTTAAACAAAGATGGAATAATTTACACGAATTGAATGTTGATTACTTTGCGTGATGCAAACAAATGGCATGAAATGGCAGTTAGCAATCAAGGAATCTTGGCACCCAGTGGGCAGAGTCACACAATCGACTCCCAAATTATTCAATATTAATGAAATCTCCGAAATTGGGAGCACAAATAGATCGTATTTAACTATTACTATTAATAATTTGATTTTGTGGCCATATATATTGTACTGTTGTGACTTCATCGGACTTATACACACGTTCTGTAAACCTAATAGTGCAACTTTGTTTTAGCTGGATAAGCTACATCTCGCTCTTCAGCAAAAGAAGGGTTGGTAAAACAAGTACTATTTGAGTTAGCGTTATTAAAGTACGGTTGTGAAATTCGGCTTTTGAAAGATCAAGGTTGCTTTTTACTACATTATTGTATTTCTTAACATTAAAATGTTTATATAACATAAACTTTCTAGTTAATCTCAGCTCTGCTTTGATGTAAACGTAGCTACTGTATGTAAAATTTCAATGTAGTTGTGTACAATACATATTGTACTTGCACAGAGAAAAGTGATAATTTACATGTTGTTGAATACACAGTGTGGTTACTTATTTTTTTTTTGGTAAAATGATTCATGTGTTTCGATGAGTTTTTGTTGAATTCTATGTAAATAGTGGTTCAAAATATCTAATCCAATAGGCCTAATCCGCAAAAAGTTATAGTGATGCTTATTGATTTCAACTTGAAATGATTACGCAGACAGTGTTGCGTAATAAAATAAAATGTTTTGAATAACATTTGGTACTCGTTCTAATCAGTTTACATTTATCTCCTTTGCACTAGAAATCATCGGAACAAAGTTAGCTTAGTATTAAAATCGAATCGCAGATATGACAGTGGCAATCTGCAAGAGAAGAAGAAAAAAAAAACCGGGGATAATTTAACGTTCCGACTGCAGAGATACGCGCTACGACAGCTTTGTGAATAACTTGTGGGTATTTTGTTCATTGGATTTTTCAACTTTCCACGTATCAAATCATACACTGTTGTGCAATTTGCAGGGCCCTCATCATGAAGGAATGCCCAAGGACTTACTGGCTTTAGTCGGATTTACCAAAGTTGATCCGTAATCGACTCGCGCAGCAGGCCGATTGATACGACTGTCATTTCCATTACTGTAATATCATGACTGCACAGACTTTTGGATAGTCTGACAATAACTCAATAGATGTGTTATAGTTCCGGACAATCTCTACTTCCTGGTTTTAGCAAGCTGTTTTCGTTGAGTATGAATCATTGGTGCATTTGTTTATTCTTCATTGATTTTGGTATCATCATATATTAAATACATGGTATTCCACGAGTTTGTAACAATGGAACGACGAAATATTTCGAAAAAAATTATGTTCATGTTCACTTAATTACTTAGAGTAATAACTACATTCCTCGATCATTTATAATATGTAGTAAATATATCACAAATCACTTTTTAAAAATCAGAATCAAAAAAAAAACAACAACACACAAAGTAAAAATTTTACCAGTAGCTTTCATTTAATCCCAGCGTGACATGTTTTAACTTTTTGAAATAATTTTGACTCATTAAAGTCTGGTTTTATACTAGCTGTGTGTTGTTCGATTTTAATCTTGAATCTATATATATATATTATATATTATATATATCTATAATATATAATATATTATTATATATATATTATATATTTATTATATAATATAATATAATAATTATATATATATAATATATAATATGTGTATTTGGTGTTGTTATTATTCATTGAGTTTGTTTGCTTTTTTTGAAAATATGTGTGCTGCAATTAACGGAGAAATATTAATTATAATTGTGTATAAATACTCACTAGAATTACAAGATCTCACATCCCAAAGTATATTGTACCAATGGCGTGGAATTATAACGTATTTCCTAGTAAATGTCTTGATACGGGGTTTCACTACTTTTTAATGGATCATTATGTCCTTCATAGATGGTGTGGTAATAGAAATTTCCTTAGCGTCAAACATTTGATAATTCAGTATCCAATCTAAAGGAAAGGAAAGGGAGTGTTCCAGAGAATTATGCGATAACTATCTTTTAGCGTAGGATATATGTGTCTAAAATCATTCAAAAATATTTATTTATACAATAACTTAATTTTCATTTTCATATCCAAATGTGATCCGGAATATCAAAGCTTATTCTCGGTGCTACTTCTTCGCATTATTTCAGGATTTTTTAAACTTGAGCGTATTCTTTTACCAGTATTAATAGTAACAATGTAAATTACTCGGGCAGTATATTAGGTAAGTGTCAAAACTGAAATGTATTTCTTTGTCTGCGCTACTGCCTGTAGTCATATAATAGTCCTAAAGTGCAGTACATTTACATAGTATTATTCTAGATTCAAGATAACTTTAAGATTAAATGTATTTCTTCTGTTGAAGCACTTCTCTCAGTACTCTCCGTTGCATAAGAAATGACATCGTTGAATAAAATCTCAATGTTCGTATTAAAAGAACTCCTTCATATAAGCAATAGCTATGAGAATCGATAATGACATATACCATTATGAATTTTCATTAATATAAAAAGCTTTAAATGGGTCATTTAATTAATCTTTCTTCTAAAGTGACATGTACATGGCAGATAGGAGAAGTGTGAAAGAGAAAATGAAGTGTTTTTGATTTTAATTAGGGTGAAGGGTTTTTACCTCTTACCTTGAACTTTCCGATAGAAGGGCAATAGAGAGAAGCAATCGGAGGCGATCCTACATTATACTTTTAGATTTTAAGCTACAATTTTAGAACGGAGTTTGTTATTATCTCTCAAAGAGAAATACTACGAATTAAGGTTGCATTTGACGGTTTGTGATTTTTTGTTCCCTTAATAAAAAAAAAGAACCACTAATTACAAACTATGAATTTTTTCTCGAGTGTTACTGTTTCCTGTGATGAAAGACCGTGGGTTTTTT
This sequence comes from Ostrea lurida, assembly GCA_903981925.1. Taxonomy (NCBI): domain Eukaryota; kingdom Metazoa; phylum Mollusca; class Bivalvia; order Ostreida; family Ostreidae; genus Ostrea; species Ostrea lurida. Next base: position 29,399 of record CAJDSM010022788.1, read on the forward strand.
TATGTTCTCCTAAATGTAATTGACATTATTATACTATACATATGTGGATGCTTCTGGATTTTGAGTAACAATACGCGACAAAGTTTCTAATTGAAATGGCTAATGTACATTCTACGTATTTACATGCCTTCAAGTATAACGATATTCTTGATTAAGTAATACTTCACGAGAAAAGCGTTAATGTGTTAGTTTCTTAAAACACTCTTAATTTGTAGATACAGAAGCAAAAAGTTGCAGGAAGAGATGAGTCTCCGGTGTGTGCTAAAACTTTCTCCGTTAATATTGGAAAATCTGCTGGTCTCCCACTATTAAGATAAACTTTCTAATATGGTTTGACCACCAATATATTCTTGTGAATCCACGTTGACATAATTCTTTAAAAAAAATCAAGAAATGAGTTGTAAGCCCTGATATTATTTATAGGACTGATTCCATTTTTGATTTACCCCAAAATGTTAGCATTAAGATTAAAAACATATAAGCTATTCCTAAAGTGACAGCCAAATTTGGACCTTCTGGAGAGCAAAGATAAGGCAAGACTCGAGTCTTGTAATTTACAAACAAGCCACGGGTGAATGTTAATTTTAATTTAGGCATCTTAATTCTTTAACTTTGTAGAATAGGCACAGCTTTACTTTAAAAATACTTAAATATCTATACTATAATAATCTTATACCAAAATACCTTAACGTTTCTAATCTTGTAAGCCAGCAAAGATGCCTCAATCTTTGTTTACACAACAAAGAATAAACTCTCTACAATGATCTTCTATCATGGTATGTAAACTCTGAATTTTTGGAAACCTTTCAAACTCAGTTAGAGACAGAGATGTCGATCATAAAAAATGAAAAACGAATATTTGGGAGAATCCTTTTACCGGTCCACTCTGTCGTCGAATTTTTGTCTCCCTCTCCAATACATCTTGTTCTGCAAGAGAGAGAAAAAACAATCAAGAGAAGGACGGGCACGCCAAAAAGTTTATCTTCAGTGACTTGAAAGTTGCACTGTGACAAAAATCTTATTAATGATCAGCTCAATTTGATAAGACTCTGGCTGACATCAATAATCTATGCTACTTTAACAAATTCATAAACTTCATCATAGCATTTTGAATAACCAAGGATGATCTGATAGTATGTAAATCATAGTACCGTGAGCGACGTTTAGGGGTTAGACTCCCTTTTTTTTTATTTCCCAATTTCAGTCTCAAACAGAATACGTACAGTTTGTTGTACCAGTTTTAAATTAAGCTTACCACTCAAATACCAATGTTGCACGATTATTAATTAGTCGAACTAAAAGATATTGAATTTCATATCTGATTATATTCTTCAGTTCTGAAATGTCTTTGTCGTCCCAAACAGCTCTTATCTTATTAATAGATTAGAGAATTTTTTTATTTTTTCGGATGTAAAGGGAATTATTATGCTTTCTTAGATTCTATACTAGATTATCTCATCAATACTGTGGCTTTTAAGGGTTCCTGAAAACATGTTGTAACGTATAACTTCTAAACTTCTCAAAGTGCCGCTGACGACTAGTGAACACTCAGCGCTCCTATGTTTTACGTCTGACCTGAGTAGGCTTATTTGACAAAGTACATAACGTTGGGTTGTTTGCGGTTAGAGTCCACTTTTTAAGTATAATTATTATTCCCCTGTAAAGTCCAATGTGTTATTAATCTGGCTCGCCATTTGCCCTCTTTAAGTACTCATGGCTACTGTCATGAAATGAGATGCATGATATAACTCTATATGCAAAACAGATAGACATAGTCGTTCTCAGCATCAGAGTGTATATATGTGTTCTGCTTATATTAGCAAATTGAGCGAAGTTGTATATTCAGAAGTTGCACATAGGTGTCGCTATGTAAACTCAGGTAGGATGGACCAGCAAAGTCACTGGAGGTTGCATTATTTGTTTCGTCTGCCCTCTCATGACTGAGTGCTCAGAAGCTTTCATATTAAGTGACTTCACTGTTAACATCTACACCAATCACGAAGAACGAGATGTCACCCATTTCGATGTAGAGCAACGTGCTATGAACAAAATTAGACTATCTCAGTTTAATTAACAAACACAATATCTATTGATTGACTCACTAAGAGGGACTAAACATTCACTGCACTTAATGAGACGATCATGATTACAAATCGCTTGTTGTTTGGCTATGATCTCTTTCGCCATTTTTCAAAAATAATGAGTGCTAAAGCTCGACGTCCACAACACATTTTAAGAACCTTAGAAGGTTCAATATAAGTAATAACAAACAAAGAAGAAAAGGAAAAAAAAACACAAAACAAAAGACGAACCACCAGCAAACAAAAAAGTCTGCTACTCATATGGTTTGAAATGTTTGCAATGACATAATTTGATTTCAGTTTTGAAGTACAATATAAATTTAATGCGTTTTGAATTAATAATATCAATTATATGACGATTATAAATTTGGACCTGTTGTGATTAGTTAAGTCTACTGTACATCGAAAAAGAGCACCAA
>CAJDSM010022789.1:0-11402 GCA_903981925.1 Ostrea lurida
TTTCTAATGGTCAGCAAAAATCTGAACTTCATTAGTGAGATACAGCGCTTACAATTCGTCGGCTCGTGCCATTGTTTACTTGTATTGAATATGCTAGTATATGTTCCATTTAAAGCAGATTATTTAAATTACAAATGCATTCTGAACACAATTCAACAGTTTCTAGTGTTTCTCACATCTCATTTTGTTTTAAAGATGGTATTTTCTGTGAAGCAATCTTTATGCACACAAAAACAAGGCACGAGCTTTGTTTACATAACAAAGAATTACAAGCGCTGTATCTTACTTGTAGCTCAACAACTGACATTCAAATTGTTGCTGACCATTAGAAATAATTTATCTAAGCATTTTAAACATCAAATATGCAAATATAAAATTTAGCTCAAAACGGGCCCATGTCCTTAAGGACAGGCTAAGAATCTGATGAGTGTGTATGTACACCTTACGTAACTTATTTCAATTTACTTTTGTTAATGTTCAGACTTTTATTCCTAATCAATAGATGTGTGCTCGTATTACATGTATTACACATCACTTCATCATTGATGAAACAAATAAGAAGGATCTTCCAACTCATTTGTCACAGTTTAGAATTAATAGGATCCCCGAAGAGCGCAAATTAACGGCGCATTGCGGTCATCAGTGTAATAATTACAACCATAATGTAATTGTGCTTCAGTCCAATTGATATAATATATCATCAACGTATTGAATAGTTTTCATTCAAAGTACTAAATATTAAAGTAAGGGAAACCAATCTAGACAATGTTAAATTCATGTTTATGTGGCATCTCAAGAGACTGAAGAAGTCAGCTGTAAAGAAAACCTATGAAATATTCATTCTAACTGAGGTCACTTGTACAGAGCAGAATTGGTGACCAGAAAAGTTTCTTGTATCATGTTGTGTAATCCCTTTTCCCCGGGTGCCTTATCAAAAATTGAAAACCGATGCTAACGTGTATAATTACTTGCTAGCGTGTTATATACAATGTACTTTGCGACAGAAAGTAATTACCAAACACCCGAGTAGAAGTATACAGACTTCTATAATGAATATGTAAGGTACATGTACATATATTTCTTAAATGACCGAATTATTTACACTTATAGATATTTTTCTCTTATTTACACAGGAATGGAAGGATATTTACATGCGTTGGAATGAATCCGAGTTTGACGACATAGGGAAGATCAGGGTTCCTAAGGGTAGTATATGGGAACCAGACATAAAACTGTACAACTAGTAAGTTTCTATGGTAGTGGTTACGCTGTTTTTTATGCCCCCGGAGTCTTTGATGCGGGGGCATGTAGTAATTGGTCTGTCCGTCTGTCTGTCTGTCTGCAAAAATTCTAACATTGACCGTAACTTTTAATGGTAAGTGATGGGGCGTTCATGTTTCACATATGTATTCTTTATGACCCCTTTCCACTGGTACCAAAATTGTTGACCTCTTGAATTTTGACCTACTTTTTCAAAATTTTTAACACTGGCCATAACTTTTGAATGGTAAGTGGTAAGCTTTCATATTTCGCATGTGTATTCCTTTTGACAAACCCTATAAATTCCATTGGTAGAAAAAAATTTGACCTCGTCCTGCTCTTGGACTTTGACCTACCTTTCAAAAACATTAACATTGACCATAAATTTCGAATGGTAAGCGATAGGGCTTTCATATTCTATACGTGTATTCCTTATGACAAGCCCCTTCCACTGGTCATGTCCGGGGCCATCAGTGTTTTACAATCACATTTTTTTTTCTTTTAAGAAACACTATCGCTCATTTTCCACATTTGAATCATTTTTTTAAATACGCATCGATAAAAATTATACAGATGCTGACAGTTTTGAATAATTTGAATGCATCAATATTGCTTTCAGCTGCACGTTGAAGGTCTTCAGGAATTCAAAAAAAAATCTTCGTGTAGATTCGGACTTTTAAATGCATATTTACATCGCGTGATTTTAAATGACAGCCAAGAGATCGTGTAGAAACTTATTTAAGTACACCTTAGGGGATCCGCATCCGCTTTTCAAGTGTAGGGTTATTTTTTTTTTTTTTTTTTTTTGCGTTAATTATAAAACTAACACTTTCTCGTAGAATATGTCAAAATGGTGGGTCTACCAGCTGTACGCTTTCTCTCAGGATGACATGCTGCACTGTTTACCGTCTGTGCGCATCCGTCTGATGACCGAAAGGTGGAGATATGTGCCGTCAAAAATGATTAATTTTTGCGTTAAAATGAGAATTTTCAATATTAGAAATGTGTTCTTTTCGCAAAGTACATTCTACGATGTCACAAAATTTCAAAAAGCGCTGGAGAAATTGGTCATTTCATAATTTTTGCGCAAAATGAGCTGTAGTGCCTCTTTAATGGAATACTTTAAAAGATTTTGTTCTGCCTTGCTTTGCCATAGGTTGAAACGCTTCACTGTCGGCAAAATTTCTTTAGACGGCAGGTAGCACATTATAGACGGTGATATGGCGGCCTTTGCGTCTTGTTTAGTACTGAACTAACTTTTCACCATACTATGCCATCTATATTTGATCCTCGACAAAACAAAACACTTATTAGGTTTGTTACTGACTGTCTACAGAAATATGTTGGATTGTTCAATTTCCTGGAAGACACGACTTCGCCTCACTTCTATGGAATTGAACAACTCGACTTATTTCCGTAGACAGTCAGTAACAAACCTAATAAATAATAATCAAAGGTGTGTATCACATTCCCTATTTTGAAAGTCATGTTAAGAACTCTTGTGTGTTTCAGTGCTGACGAGAGGATGGAGGAGAGGAGAGATGCGAACATGGTTATTCATAGTGACGGAACTGTGCTATGGATTCCCCAAGCGATATTTAAAAGTGTGTGCAAAATAGACATTATGTACTTCCCTTTTGACATACAGACTTGTAAACTAAAGTTTAGCACATGGAGTTACGATGGCGGACAGATTGACCTGCAGGAACATTATGGAGTACCAACGGGGTTCGAACTGTCGGACTATGTGGAAAGCAACGAATGGGATGTTCTCAAGTCTGGTGTCAGTAGAAACGTCATCACTTATGCGTGTTGCCCGGATGCTCCCTATGTTGACATCACTTTTATGATTAAGATTAAACGAAAACCTGCATTTTATAACTACATATTGATTCTTCCTTGTATTCTGCTGTCCTCTCTAACGCTAGTGTTATTTTGGCTTCCACCAGAGTCACCGGCAAAAATGCAGTTAGGTATGAACGAAAAACAACGCTGGTATTTCATCATACTAATGGTTATTCAAAGAGATAAATCTCATATTTAAAAAAAACACACACACGCAAGGACATGAACTGACACGCGGTGAAGCGTTGCAGTTCATGTCCTCTTCTATATTTATCAAGATTCATACGCGCATTGTTAACATCTGTATCGTATTCATGAGGAAATGGTTATCATTACAATAAGCAACGGTATAGAATGCATAAAACGTTCGGAATATAAATAATTAAACAGTCATCTTGTGTGATGTATGCTTGCGTACATATATGGAATGTTTGATGACATTGTTTTCAATAATTTTGTAGGAATGAACATATTTGTGGCTTTCTTTGTGTTACTTCTCCTTCTGAACGAATCCACACCGCCCGCGTCAGCTTCTATACCTCTCATCGGTAAGATACTTACACTATTACCTCTCATCGGTAAGATACTTATACCCTATACCTCTCATCGGTAACATACTTATACTATCAAACAGCATTATACCCGGCATTATACCTCTCATCGGTAAGATACTTACACTATCAAACAGCCTCTATATCTCTCATCGGTAAGATACTTATACTATCAAAACCGCATGAGAGGTATAGAGTCTGTTGATGCATACATGAAGTATTTTACCGATGAGAAGGTATAGAAGGCTGTTTGGATAGTAAAGTATCTTACCGAATGAGCAGGTATAAGAAGCTGTTGATAGTATAAAGTATCTTACGATGAGAGATATTAGAGGGCTGTTTGATATGTAAGTACTCATTCCGGATGAGAGGTCATAATGCTGGTTTGATAGATAGTAGTTACCGATGAGAGTAATAGGGTATAAGTACTTCCGATGAGAGGTAATAGAAGCTGACGCCAGGCGGTGTGGAGTTCGTTTCAGAAGGAGAAGCTAACAACAAAAAAGCCACAATATTTCATTCTACAATTATTGAAAACAATGTCATCAAACATTCCAATATGATTTACGCAAGCATACTCACAGTACCAAGATGACTGTCTTAAGGAGGTTGTAGGGGAGCTTTTGAAGAACAACTGCGCACGGACGCTATCACAAGTATTTGACTTGTCATCACTGACCCCAGATCGGTGCAACATATACAACATTTACAACTGAACCTGTCCATTGGAAAATTTTTGTGTCAATTAAGATTTGAAAGGGTTTTGGTATGGCGACTATACTTTTGTGGCGGAAGGATTGATTGTAATCAAAAAAAAGCATGATTTTACAGTTCTATTTATCCCAATATACCTCTATTTTTCTACCCCATTGGTCATATTACAGTTTTAAAAATTAATGAACAAGTATATGAACTGGAAACTAGTCCAAATATTGTATTTATTAATTTTTGTTGAGGTATTTTGTCCAAAAACATGAAAATACATATTCTTTAAAAAGGTCCAATTCAATTTACTCGAAATTCTGTTTGAAAAAATCAGTATTTTGCCAAATATTTTTAAAAAAATTGACCGAATCCTCTACTTTTTAAAGTTTTCCATTTTAAATTTTGAGACAGACTCTGAATATACGTGAATTTTAAGAAATTGACATCACTGCCTAAAATGTAATTTTTAACTCTGAAATCGATATTATGAAGTCTTTTCCGTATATCAAGTGCAGAAAGGTCAGTTATTTATTTCCATTGACAAGTCATCAAACTTTTTTGATTATATCTGTAAGTTGTAAGAAGACATTAACTTGTATCTGTTTCAAGTAATGAATTGATCTGCTATCCTTGATGTATATGTTTACCAATGAGAGGAAGGTATAAGATAATCTTAGAGAGAGTAAATAGTTAAGTATCTTACGAAAGGCAAGTTAGAAGACGACGGGTCCGTAGCGGTGATCGTTCAAAAGAAGTGAACACACAGAATTTGCATTTCAATTGTTCCATCCTACAATGAGATTAAAAACATTCCACAAAATTCATCAACTATTAGAACCTTCACCACTAGATACTCGTTTAATTATTTATATTCGGAAGTTTATGCATTCTATATCCGTGCTTATTGTAATGATAACCATTCCTCATGAATACGATACAGATGTTAAACATGCGCGTATGAACCTTGATAAATATAGAAGAGGACATGAACTGCAACGCTTCACCGTGTCAGTTCATGTCCTTGCGTTGTTTTTTTTTAAAATGAGATTTATCTCTTTGAATAACCATTAGTATGATGAAATACCACAGTTTGTTTTTCGTTCATACCTAACTGCATTTTTGCCGGTGACTCTGGTGGAAGCCAAAATAACCACTAAGCGTTAGAGAGGACAGCAGAATACAAGGAAGAATCAATATGTAGTTATAAAATGGCAGGTTTTCGTTTAATCTTAACTCATAAAGTATGTCAACATAGGGAGCATCCGGGCAACACGCATAAGTGATGACGTTTCTACTGACACCAGACTTGAGAACATCCCCATTCGTTGCTTTCCACATAGTCCGCACAGTTCGAACCCCGTTGTACTCCATAATGTCCTGCAGGTCAATCTGTCCGCCATCGTAACTCATGTGCTAAACTTTAGTTTACAAGTCTGTATGTCAAAAGGGAAGTACATAATGTCTATTTTGCACACATCTTTTAAATATCGCTTGGGGAATCCATAGCAAGTTCCGTCACTATGAATAACCATGTTCGCATCTCTCCTCTCCTCCTCTCTCGTCAGCAACTGAAACAACAAGAGTTCTTCATGACTTTCAAAATAGGGAATGTGATACACACCTTTGATTATTATTTATTAGGTTTGTTACGGACTGTCTACGGAAATAAGTCGAGTTGTTCAAATTCCATAGTAAGTGGCGAAGTCGTGTCTTCCAGGAAATTGAACAATCCAACATATTTCTGTAGACAGTCAGTAAACAAACCTAATAGATGTGTTTTTGTTTTGTCGAGATCAAAATATAGATGGCATAGTATGGTGAAAAGTTAGTTCAGTACTAAACAAGACGCAAAGGCCGCCATATCACACCGTCTATAATGTGCACCCTGCCGTCTAAAGAATTTTGCCGAAGTGAAGCGTTCAACCTATGGCAAAGCAAGCAGAAACAAATCTTTTAAAGTATTCCATTAAAGAGGCACTACAGCTCATTTTGCGGGCAAAAACTTATGAAATGACCAATTTCTCTCCAGCGCTTTTTGAAATTATTGTGACATCGTGATTACTTTGCTGAAAAGAACATGTCTAACTATTAAAAATTCTCATTTTAAACGCAAAAATTAATCATTTTTGAACGGTCCACATATCTCCACCTTTCGGTCATCAGACGGATGCGCACAGACGGTAAACAGTGCAGCATGTCATCCTGAGAGAATATGCGTAATCAGTGTAGACCCACCATTTTGACATATTCTACGAGAAAGTGTAAGTTTTTATAATTAACGCAAAAAAAAAAAAAAAAAAAAAAATAACCCTACACTTGAAAAAGCGGATGCGGATCCCTCAGGTGTACTTAAATGTTCTACACGATCTCTTGGCTGTCAATTTAAAATCACGCGATGTAATATGCATTTAAAATAAAGTCCGAATCTACTACGCAAGATTTTTTTTTGAAGTTCCTGAAGACCTTCAACGTGCAGCTGAAAGCATATTGATGCATTCAAATTATTCAAAACGTCAGCATCTGTATAATTTTTATCGATGGCGTTATTTAAAAAAATATTCAAATGTGGAAAAGAGCGATAGTGTTTCTTAAAGAAAAAAATGTGATTGTAAAACACTGATGGCCCGGAACATGACCAGTGAAGGGAGTTGTCATAAGGAATACACGTATAGAATATGAAAGCCCTATCGCTTACCATTCGAAATTTAATGGTCATGTTAATGTTTTTGAAAGGTAGGTCAAAGTCAAAGAAGCAGGACGAGGTCAAAATTTTTCGTCCATGAATTTATAGGTTTGTCAAAAGAATACACATGCGAAAATAGAAAGCTACACTTACACATTCAAAAGTTATGGCGTGTTAACAATTTTGTAAAAGTAGGCAAAATTCAAGAGGTCAACAATTTTGGTACCAGTGGAACAGGGCCAGTCATAAAAATACATATGGGAAACAGTGAACGCCCCCATCATTACTACCATTAAAATTCGGTCTCAATGTTAGAATTTTTGCCAGACAGACAGACAGCGGACAGACCAATTACTACATGCCCCGCAATCAAAGATCTCCCGGGGCATAAAAAACAGCGAACACTACCATAGAAAACTTACTAGTTGTTACAGGTTTTTATGTCTGGTTCCATAATACTACCCTTAGGGAAGCCTGTCTCCCTATGTGCGTCAACTCGGATTCAGTCCAACGCATGTAAATATCCTTCCTTCCTGTGTAAACATAAGAAGAAAATATCTATAGAGTGTAAATAAATCGAGTCATTTATAAGAAATATATGTCATGCTACGCTACATATGTCATTAAGGAGTGCTGTATACTTTCTACTCGGTGTTTGGTAAATTCTTTCTGTACAGCAAAGTTACATTGTATAGTAACAGCTAGCAAGTAATATATACACGTTTAGCATCGGTTTTCATTTATTGATCAAGGCACCCCGGGAAAAGGGATTCACAACCATGATACAAGAAACTTTTCTGGTCACACAATTCTGCTCTTAACTCAATGACCTCAGTTAGATATGAATATTTTCATAGGCTTATTCTTATCAAGCTGACTTTCTTCAGTCCTGCTTGCAGATGCACTTAACACTCATGATTTACAATTTGTCTAATTGGTTTTCCCCTTACCTTTAATATTTAGTTAACTTTGAGATGAGAAACTATTCAATACGTTATGATATTACTTAATATCAATGGTAGGACTGGAGCACCAATTACATTATGGTGTGGTATATGAATTACTTACATCCTGATGACCGCAATGCGCCAGTTCTATTTGCGCTCTTCGGGATCCTATTAAGTTCTAAACTGTGACAAATGAGTTGGAAAGAGATCCTCTTATTTGTTCATTCAAGTGATCGAAGTGATGTGTAATACATGTAATATCGAGCACAGCGATCTATTGAATTAGGAATAAAAGTACTGAACATTAACATAAAGTAAATTGAAATAATTTACGTAACGGTGATCATACATCACCATCAGGATTCTTGCCCTGTCCTTAAGGACATTGGGCCCGTTTTTGAGCTAATTTTATATTTGCATATTTGAAATGTTAACAAATGCTTTAGATACAAATTATATTCTAATGTCAGTCAAGCAATCAGTTGAATGTCTAGTTTGTATATGATATACAGAGTAAGAGATACAGCGCTTGTAATTCTTTTGTTATGTGAAACAAGCTCGTGCCTTTTTGTTTGTGTGCATAACAGATTGCTTCACAGAAAACTACATCTTTTAAAGAAGAAATTGAGATGTTGAAGTAAACGCTAGGAAACTGTTGAATTGTGTTTCAGTAATTGCATTTGTAATTTAAAAATAATCTTGCTTTAAATGGGAACATATACTAGCATTTGTACAGTAATACAAGCCTTGGTTTTACAAATGCACGAGCCACGAATTGGTAAGCGCTGTATCTCACTATATGAGTTCAGATGTTTCGCTGACCATTAGAAATACCTTGAAATGAAATGTAAAAATTTGAAATCTTTTTTAGCTCTAAAGTCGTCTATGCCCTTTAAAGGGGCATGGACACGTTCTGAGCAAAAATCGTTCAATTTTAGATTTTCCATTTTTAAATGTTACAATGCTCACTTAAGGGTATTTCTAAAATGGTTCAGCCAAAGATTGGAGCGTTTATTTGTTGAGGTACAGGATTGAGATAGCAGCACTACAATTCATCACTCAAGTAAACAAAAGCTGGAAGTCATGTTTTGTTTACCTACGATGAAGTATGCTAGTATAGCGTTCCGTTTTAAACAGATTTTTTCATATTACAGCTCATCTGAACACAATTAAAACAGTTCCTAGTGATTCTCACATCTAATTTTTGTTTTAAAACTGTATTTTCTGGGAAGCAATCTATTATGTAACCGATAAAAAAGACTCGAGCCTGGTTTACAATCTGTGTGAAGAATTGTAGCAGTCAACCAAATGACTGTTCAAATTTTTGCTGACCATTAGAAAATACCATAAGTGAGCAGTTGTAACACATTAAAGATGGAATCTAAAATTTGAACTTGTTTGCTGAGAACGTGTGTCCATGCCCGCCTTCAATAGGTGTGACCAAGAATCTAGGCCTCATTTTAGTTCAAGAGTATCATTGCACCATTCCAACCCCCAAAAAGAGAAATAGAAATGGTAAGCGTGCGGCCGTAAAGAAACCTTTCCGGCAACATATTGAATGCAATTTAATCGCAATATTTGTAACAAGAGGAAATCCATGGACCACCGCTTACCTGGAGTTATACCTAGCTTTGTTCAGGCCCTATGCGAAGCCATGTATAAAGAGTTAACAGTAATAAAGCTCTTGTAATGATACGACATACCGAGAGACTCTGTCGCTTACTATATTGGGTGCTTTAAGAGATTGTAAGGTTGAAGTTTTCAGCAGGAGGGCCAAACTGCAAGGTAATGGATGTATCAAGTTCACAGGTTTGTGTGTACATCGCTGGGCGAAAGCAAGGCCGTTACGATTGAGCGGAAAGTGATTTTAAATCAAATTGATAAAGCATCTGGGACTAACTATATAGGATATTGACAAAGGAGGTTAAGTTTGCAGTTTGTCTTTTAAAATTGGCCAAGGATGCAAATATCACAAGGTGTCAATGAACGAAAAGATCGATGGTCACAGAAAAAATGTGTGATTCCAGTATGGAGATGCCACCATATCACTTAGAGGGGGACGGGGAGTTAATAAAAATGTGTTGGTTCCGATCTTTCCCCTGACCGCTTGCGTTCTTTTCTTGAATTTTGTGTCTTCTTCTTATTTCCTTATCTGAATCCCGGTTAATTTTCGACGATTACCAGACCCGAACTGCGTTTCTAAGTTTTTCTTAAGTTTTTTTCGAAACCATGAATTTCAATATTATAAGTTGATCGTGATCTAAACACAAGATGGAGACGCTACATGAGATTGTATTGTTTTGCTGCAGGCCGCGACCGGCAGCCCACTCAGATCAACAGCTGAGTACCAGCTGCATTTTATGCCCGGTGAATGAAGATCGGGGGCATATTGTTTTTGTCAACTGTCCGTGGTCAATTCATGTCAGTATCTGTCTGAAACTTTAACCATCAAGCTATAATTCTTTTGAAATTGGTCAGAGTACTGAGGGGCTTTGATAGTTTCACATGTATGCGTCCCTTATGACAAGACCTTGTGCCGATGGGTAACCAACAATTTTTTAGACCTTCTTAGATTGAAGTTTGACCCTACTGTGTCATAAAACCTGGTGACAAGTACTAAGGCGGCTTTGATATTTCTACATGACAAGATTTTTCCCGTGGGTAGACCAAGATTTTTGAACGCTGCCGACCTTGAACCTGTGAAAGTTTGAGCCCTACTTGTTCAAAAAACTGTTAACCTTAGTATAATTTGGAATGGTAACCTGGAGCTAGGGGCATTGGTGAATATTTCACATGTATCGCTTTCTTGATGACAGAGACACCATTTCTCCGTGGTACATAAGATACTTTTTGACACATCCTGACTTTGCGGGATGCCTGGACGGTCACATGCTTGTTGATTTTGAACCGTTGAGTACCGGTGTCGTTAGTTCAAACTTTAACCTATTACCTGACATGTAACGACGCGAGTAAATTTGATGGCAAGAGTTAGAGCATCATATTTTAGATACACTATGTGTATTGCCTGTAGACCGAGCTGCCTAGTGAGACCAATGTTGCGCTATAGGAAGCAGCTCCTTGTGAAGTTTGACTTTACATTCTTAAAAAGCTTTAAGCAGTTGCCAATAACTTGATTGTAGGGATAAGCCTATTATATTTATCATGGTCGGCAATTAATTCCCTTATGACAAGCCCCTTAATTCAGGCCTGGGATGTCTGGCATGTGGAAACGGGGGCAAGTATGTGCCGTGTTGCAGGTAAGAACTCAGGTCGGTTTGGGGTTTGACGGGGGCGTGGCGGTGCTTAGGGGGGGGGGGGGAGGACAGGGACGCGGGGGTCAGTGGTGGTGTGAAGGTAGAGGCTTATGATCGAGGCGATTGCGAAATTCGAACATAGTCCACATGCTTGATT
>CAJDSM010022789.1:17394-35597 GCA_903981925.1 Ostrea lurida
TACATGTTGCGTATACTGAATCAAAAGTGAGAATTTGTCTGCTTTATTCACACTACAGATAAACACAGGTACCTCAATAATACTATGTACACTACGGGGAAACATAAGTAACTCTACCTGTGTTCCTCTTGAGAACCCCTTTCACGCCTTAGTTATAAACAGTTCAAATCTAGAAATGTAGCTTGGTAATATTAATCTTTCAGCCACGACATGTGTGCAATACTTTACCAAAAAATATGATTATTCAACTATGGTGAAATTTTGCAAAACTATCATCAAAAATAATCTTAAATTTTACACATCCATAATATTTCTCGTAACCAAGCATCTCTCAAGAATTATATGACCATATTGTCCCTTACTTATCGCAAGATTATTGCCCACACAAAGTTTATCATTATAGGTATGGTAAAGTGGAATTCACACTAATTTTGAAGTCCAAGAGGTAGATACTTCGGGAAAAAATAAAGGGAGGATTGCATTTTTGTAGCTTGTTTGTGACAAAGCATATCCTAAATTCAAATGGATAGCGAAAATCCTCTGTAATATAAGAAAAAGTGCGAAGAATTTACTGAATTCACCACTGTTTCTTTCAATTCCTAGGAGCATAGACGAATCAACAGGAAGAGTTTAATCTCTTCTCTCTCTCTCTCTTCTCTCTCTACTACTCTCTCTCGTCTCTCTCTCGTCTCTCTCTCTCTCTCCTCTCTTCTCTCTCTCTCCCTGGGTGTATGTGATTAATTAATATTCCTTCCCTATATTCCGTCTCAACACTACCCAGGTTTCCGAAGGAAAATTAAATAGGATTTTGAATCTCTCTTACCTCCTGAAATATACATCATTTGCGGTACCCCCTAACAAATCATGCAATTGTAATATAACCAAATCATTTTATCTAACATTAGTCATGTACCACCTAAGTCTCACGCTATAATTGGCAACACATGACAGAATTAGTTGAGTTTTGCACTTCAACAAAATGCGACATTTAAATGAAGAAATATAAGTTTGATCAATATTTTGCCAAACATGATTATATCTCTACTGCAAAAGTTGATGTCAATACTTTACAAAATATATATTTTGTTTCCAATAGTTGTTAGTGGGAATACATGTGTCTGCGGTCGAAGATATTGTTTGATGAATGGCAACCTATTCATCAAATATATTTCACTATATTCTCATCCTCAGTACATATTCTTCCTAAAAAGCATTCTCAAAAAGTATAGGCATGGCATACATAGTCCCCTCACCGTTTTCGCAAATTATTGGACCAAACAATAAGGTTGAAGTTTACCATCTTTCATCTTATTGATAAAAAGTGAGTTCACGACTGAACTCTTTCTAAGTCCTAAGGGCGACTTGGTAAAAACTAACGGGACTGATCTGTAACTCGTTATTGCAAAAGCAATATCCTAAATATCAACATGAATGTAGCTGTACCATAATTTAACGAAATAGTGCGGAAAACTGAATTCACTCTATTTTTTCAGCGCATAACTTGGTAAAACGAACAACAGACTGAAAAAAGTTCACACTAATGGTTTAATTGTTTCAGATCTGCAAGAATATATAGCTGGTAATTAGTTCGGAAAACAGGACGCGTTACCGCCGGATCGGGTATGGACGGATGTGCAAATGTAGTCTCTGGTCGACTTATCCGGTTTGGTGCCGACGAATAGATGTTGAATGCCCTTACCCCCAATTACTGGGGCCACTACAAAATTAAAGAAAGATCGTTTAACTAAACTGTCCTGTACCCAGGCTTACGAGTCTTACGATGATTATATTACAGCAGATAACACTACTATTCTGACATTCTTCGCACTGAGAATATACAAGCATTAAGTATAAAAACCAGGCCAGAAATGGAAAATAAGTGACATTCATGATGGTATATGTTCTCTTTTAAAACTTTGTGATTTGTAAACATTGATACTATTCACTCCAAATGATTCATTTAATTTTTGTTTAAGTAAATGAATTCTTAGCCATCTGTATAAAAAAATTCTACATTTGTAAAGCATTTTCTATACTGTCTATTATATCCATTACCATAGTTGGTTTATATATGAAGGGTGATTTTTAAAAATATCCCACACATGTCCATGTATATTAATGCATAATCTTTGCTACCAATATAGATTTCAAAACGAATCTAAATCCCAAGATCAAATAAACACATGGAGTTTTTTACTTTAAGCGCTATTTTAGATAATATAACGCCGTTAGAAACATATGCAAAACTCATCTATGTCTAGTTATCTCCCTGTCACTCTTCCGTGTTTGGAGTAAAAAAGGTACATTTTGTTTACAAAGTCAAGGGAAATGCCGCAGGGGATTGAGGAAGTGTTTTTGTTGTACTAGTTGGCTGGAATGCATACAGACGTGAATTGTACTGTATTTTATTAGGGCAACTGCCCATAAAGATTCCATGGGAGAATTAATTGTCTCCATTCCTATCTGATAAAAACCAAGAATTCCAGCTTCAACTAATGTTTGCCAGCAATGATTGAAGACCAGTCATGTGCTCATGAATACCACGAAGTGCCAGTTCTTAACGGCAATTTAAAAACCAGTGAAAAGGTCATGTATGGAGATTCTACCGGTCTGCGGCTGATGGGCATTTAAAAAACGTATATTATGATTCCAAAATATCAAGAATACGAGCTACTTCTTGTATTGTGTGTGAGTTTGAAAAGGACAGGGCGTCCCCTCGAACTAATGGGACTACCACGATCTGCGCCCCTCCATCGATCTCTTTCAATTGAATACAAGGGAAGAAGTCGTCCCTAAAAACACACGAGATTGACACAGGGCACTGTTATTGTCCATGTACTTTGAAGAGGATGAATTTATTTTGATTATTTAAATTTAATAAATTAATTATGTGGAATTTCATTATTGTTTATTTCATATGCAATCTAACATTAATTCTAGAAATCATTTGATATGTAAGGCTCTATAGTCATCTACTACCTAGCCGTGACATTGAAGTTTCGGAGGTACCGAACATAATTGGTTGCCCTCAGGTATAAATGGTCAAGTCATGGGATTGAATTATCTATTTTCCTATTGGTTTTTAGTTTTGATATCTCGTGTTTTATTGGTTTGCTGGTTTTCCTCCAAAAGTCTGCTGAGTTGTTTTTGTGGAATTCCTTTGTCCAGGATTTGGAAGTTAGAGAAGTTGTAATTTTTGGAAGAGTCAGGTCTTAGGTTTTTTTTTGAAAGTGACATATTGAATTAACGCTTCCTCTTCTCCTTTTGGTTTTAGGTAGTTGGCGTTTTCCAATTATTTACAATTCTAATTTAAAGTTCTAACTATAAGCTAAACGTGTGATAAAACTCTGATCTAAAAGAACTGCAGTTATTAATTCCAGATTTGCACAAGAGAGATTATGATTAATTTCGTGAGACTAGATATTATTTTTGTAGTGTTTAAGTATATTATTTTACTAAACAAGTTTATTACTGGACCATTTACTTATGTCTCAGCAAATATAGAATTACGACATAGCTATAGTAGAGTTAAGTAGTTGTTTATAACGGGCAAATTATACTTAGGTAATTATATAATTTGCAAGTCTCATGGGCCTCTGAATTGCATATATGGCATTCATTTTTTCAGTGTACTAGGTTAGACGTTCCTTTCAACTCCCATAGATTAGGTAGTATTACATACATTGCTCGATCTTTTAATAACAGTATCTCATGATCAATGACATAAAAGTAAAGTATGATGCTCTCCTCAGAATTATTCGTTAATAAGCTATTCTCGTAGCGGGGGGGGCGGGTGTGCGGGGATGGTGAGGGGGGGCGTAGGGGCGGGGGGCGGGAGTGAGTTTGTGGAGGGGTGAAGGTTGAGGGTTGAGCTGTGTGGGGTTGAGGCGAGGAGGGGTGGGGGGGGCAGGAGGGGAGAGAGTAATAAAGAGGGGGAGGAGTGTGGTTGTGTCGTACTGTGGGAAATGTTTGGATTAATTTCAGGCGAGCATTGGTAGTGTAGAACTGCAGATAAGTCCGGGTGGGCGGTCTCGTGTGTGGAGTGCAAATTAGGGGTGGCCTGTGCGGTAGGTGGGAGTGGGATGTGATGTGGTGAGTAGGAGTGGGCGGGGAGATATGAGGTATATGGTGGAGTTGTATGGTGAGCGTATATATTATATTTTCTTATATTTGTGTTTTTTTATTTGTATTTCAGGGTTTTTGTTTTAGTTCGTATTATCAAATAAATTGGGAAGATAGTTCCGAACCTCCTGAACAGTTCCACCATTGTAAGTATACGTTACTATCTGCGACATAAAAACCTAACTTAGTTACTAAATCTTGTTGTCTCTCCTTATTATCAGACTCAATTCACTTACGGAATTTTTCCCCACTGGCCTCAGGGTATTTTATTAATTTACTGTTAACTTGCACAAATCACCAAAATCCCAGATTTATAAATTTTTATTAAGAAATTTAAGGTATATCTATTCTATACGCTTAATCTTCAGCTTCCTCCTGCATCGTTGAGCTCTCATGCTTTCCTGTTTCTCTCCGACGAATATCTCCACTGCGTGACATTTAACAGTTGCTTGTTAGAGAGAAGAGAATTCAGAAAATATACAGTTTAACAAGCAAGCATTATTATCTATAATGTGCTGTTATTAGAAATGAAAATCATTAATTAAGGCGAACAAATATAGGCAAAAGTCGTGCAAAATAGTACCTCTCTGTCGCAAAGGATTTCTATATAATATACCGAGTAAAATGGTACAATTATTGGAGATAGAATATAAACGACTCGTTGTGACAAGTATTGGGTTTAACAATTCACTTTTATCTTTTCGATGATCATTCAAAGTTTTTTTTATTTCAGCACTTATATGGGATTTCTTTTAGGATGTCGTGTCCCTATTGCCAGTTTCTTCAATAGCAAACACTTTGGGTCCCGCCACACCCGCCCCCCTAAAATTAACCGGCATAGTGTAATTGTATACATAATCTTATTTTTTACACCTCCCCCCCCCGCTCGTACATTCACTTTATCTGTAAATAGATGAATTTAAGTTGTATGCTTTTCTAGAGGAAAAAATGAAGATATTATGTGTCCGAATCATTGTGAAAGCCCACTCCAGCCTTTGCAGCGAGATGTAGATTTGCAATCTATTTATTTATTTGAAACTAAGCTGCATGATATACGATGAGCCCCCGAGGAAAATCAGTTCGAGAGGGTTTCATATTGTTTTGAAAATATGCAAAACTGATAAAACTTCCCAACCCGGTCACAACATTTCTACCTCCAAAATATTGCACCTACTTGCAAATCCTCTAAAACCTCTGGAGCCTTCTGGGGTTACTGTGCTTGCCCTGCCGCCGAGCCCACAAAGGAAGCAAAATATCGGATCGAACTGAGCGATATTCTAATAGTCCTTTCCAGGCGCCTTGGATTGCCACACATGGGGCTCAAGGGGACCCTATAGGACCACCGGTTCCACTATAACTATGAATTTGTGCGAAGCAGAACTGGACACCCCAATCAACCAGAAGAACCAAACCCCAAAACTGTGACTCAAAACAGTCCATGTACTAATGTTACCATGTAGTTCCCTACTCCTGAAAAAATATCTTATACATTAGATAATTGTTTGATATTTAATTGATTACAAAAATATCTGTCAACTTGTTATGATGAATGAAGTAATAAATATCCCATTTTCCCCACCATCGTAACTTTCGACAGTGCCCCTGCCTGTCATTATAGGTTCATTCAGATGTTTAGCCCAGTGGAAGTAACAGCAACTAACAATCTTACTCAGCTTTCCTGTCTCTGTCAGAGAGAATTTTATGTAAAAAAGAATGCCCGAAACATTGATGATAAATCTGTCCTACAAAGAAATGGGAGAGAATTCTTGACTGGCTTTTTGGTCAGTATCCCACCCATGTACATCGTCCTGCAGGTTGATTGTTTGTGATCATCCCTAATAGCCCTTGAGCTCTAAAGGGCTAAGTTGGTTACACACAGTGAATTGTATTAATCGAAAAAACCGAGCAAGGCATATGTCTTTGCAACCTGTTGGATTAGGCGGAATAGGACCAATGTTGTCCCAATCAAATATCTTCTAAACCACATTCACTTGATTGTAATGATATTTCGAATATCACATTCAGCGCTCGCTACAACGGCATTCGATGTTCTACGAAAATCAATTTAGCGGCGAAATTTTGTTGCATCGGTAAAACAACTGACAGCACTGATTTTATATTGGTCTTGATATAAACAACAAATCTTACTTCGG
Organism: Ostrea lurida; assembly: GCA_903981925.1. NCBI lineage: Eukaryota > Metazoa > Mollusca > Bivalvia > Ostreida > Ostreidae > Ostrea > Ostrea lurida. The sequence continues at coordinate 23,670 of CAJDSM010022789.1, forward strand.
CACCGACAATTTATATATCATGATGAATTTAGTACTTGCCGGTAGATCGAGCATGAAGACACCATGCCACTTATACCTTAACAGTCGCCAGTAAGTAACATATGTGCATTTGGACACTATATAATATCCATCTTTTATAGGAATGTGCAGGTTCTACCTTAAAATTTGTTAATTTACGCACCCGCTTGCAAAAAAAAGACAATATAGTTACATTTTGCAATATTTTCACACTTGACCAAGATTATGTTAAGGATAATCCCTTCCACCTTTACACCAGACAGCTCTTTCAGGTAATGTTTGTTTTATTGTAATGTGCTGAGGAATAATTAGGTAAGGGGCAAAACTTGTATACGGTTATTGTATTACTGGTTACAACAGCAGATTCGTATAAAGTTAATCGGGCAATAATATCGAGGGACAACAAACTATCGGTCGTTGTAACGAGAGCTGCTTTTGATAGTGTAGTAGGTGATATGCAAGTAGAAGATAAGACATCTCTATTGGACTTTCAGGTCCTTAGGTTCCCATTCAATCTGAGACCAATAGAGAATGAAAATTGATTTATGTGTTCATGGTTCTGCTCAATATCTTTTTAAAAAGAAACCCTTCTTTTTGTCAGGAAATCTCAACGATCCCATTGTAACGAACAGCTTGAGTTCAATAAGTAGATAACGTTCACTGCGCCAATCGAATTCTTTTTAGAATGTGTCTACATGCCTACTAAAGCGGGTCAATTTGTTTAAAAAGAGTCAATTTTGAATGTGTAAGGAAAGTATATTTGAAATCTGCTAATAGAAATACTAAACCTCATGTATTTTAAGACCATAACTGGATGGACGCAACCCTAAAAACCCTGCTTGGATCTGTGTTCAAAGACAAATAAACATGTTTTTAAATGAAAACGTTAAATTTATTATAGTACTAAGACTGTTATTTTATACGATTTATAGTAACAACAAAAACATAAAAGTATGATCTATGCTTTTATAAACAAATACACTGAATTATGAGTGCGCGTATGTCACTGTTATCATCACAAAAAAAGCCTAGACCATAGCTTTTTTTTGCCTTGATCTAATTAGGGAATCCCAACTTAAGGGGAGCCCTGCAAAAAATTAATGAATCCGAGAATATCATAAGCATGGAAAAATAACCCATATATTAGCCCAAAGACAGGGTCTCTCCGTTCTTAATCAGAAGGGGTTGAAATTATATAATATTTGGTTCAAGAAAATGCAACTATTCATGTTAATGTGCATGTTATTATTTTTCATACGCCCGACTCTGGATTAATAGAAACGCAGAAGGTGCTTCCCAACATTAACACCCTTAGTGTCCTTTCTTGACTGTAGTGGCCAAAGTAAGCCCAAATGATTTCTATGGAAGAGTTCCAAACCGGTCTAGTGTACTAACGAAGTCCAGTCTGTCCTCCGTCTGTCCCTTTTCAGCTGTTGATTTCGAATTCGCAAAGCGTCCGGGCCTAAAGGCACAGAAACAGTAGCAACTTGCGCTCCAAATTCCACTCTGGGAGGGGAGCAGTGGGGGATTTTTAATATGAACTTGAGTACGAAAAGGGAAAAGTATCACAATAGTGGAGATTGTTCTAGCATTGTATTGCTCAAAGGAGTGCTGATTAATCTAGTTATGGTTTTTTGAAGGATTGAAGGCCTTGGACTTCTAGAATTCTTCAATTGCAAAAATAACATTTTTGTCTTCGCAACTCCTCACTAAACAACATTTGGTTGGGGAATTTGAAATAATTGAGTTATGGAAACTTAGGTACAAAGAAAAGACTAAATCACAATGTGGATGATTTCTGCTTTATTGGCAAGGAGTAGTGCTTGCTGTTCTGAAATGTTGTTTTTTGAAGTGGATGTTAAAAAATTGGACCCTTGGCACTTATTAGACCATCATTGGGATTTTCTATTGCTAAATAATACTATTCTCTTCGCAACTCCTCTCTGAAAACCCGTAATGGGTGGGGCATTTGAATAAGAAGATTTCAGAGTACAAAAAAGTCAACAATTGAGAGATGATTTTGCATATTGCAGCTGGCTATGGGAGGTTCCTGTCACGATGGTTCTTTTTGAAGATATAGTTAGTAAGCCCTGGAACCCTTAGGGATTATTTCTATTGCAATAAAGTTACATTTAGTCCTTCGCAACTTCCTCCTAAACCTTTGGGAATTTGGTCATATGAAAAACGTGACGTACAAAGAAAGAATCCACAATGCTGGCAAGATGTGTAATATATTAATGCATGAAGCGGATGCTGTGTCATCCTGAATTTGCTTAGTCGGTAAATTGAAGGGAAGTTATAGTGGGTGCGTGTCCGAGTGATAGGGGCCCTGGGTCTACAATAAATATATACGGAGTCGTATCATGTACCGAGGCTTGGCGGGTTAACCCTCAACTTTTTGTTCAGATGGAGAAGGAAAATTAAGACCAAGGATCTGCTGCAGTTTAAGTCCAGAATAGCAGGTCGGAGCGCAGAATTAGAAAACGTGAGTTGCAAGCAAGTAGAAAAGTTCCCTTGGAATCGGCAAGAATCTCCCAAGTATTATGGAGGTAGGAAACATACCTCAGTACAGTTTGAGAATTAGAGCAATGACATGAGGAGACACGCGCAGTTTCTATGCTAGGGAAGTCAAGACAGAAAACAGAGTCTGTCAGACACATTTTTGTTACAGTATGAGTGACAGCTGAGCAATGGTTGATTGTGGGCAAGTGATTCTGATAAGGGAAAGGTCGATAGCTGACGGAGAACTCGGGGAACACTGGAGTATGTGGTGGCAGGAAGGTGGGAATCAGGCTGACCATGGAATGAGCGTTTTCCCGAATGAAACGACCGTCAGAATAGCAATGTCATTGTGGAACACAGAGGTTTTACAGTTTAGCCAATTATTTATAAAATTTGGCCTGAATGCTACTTGAATATAAATCGGGGGGTTTGAAAAAATACTGTGAATTACCTCACATTTTTAAACAATTTCTACCAAAGCATTTGATATGTTAAGACATCCCATTATTTAATGAAATCGAACTAACCGCCGGCGGCCCCACCCGCACGAAATGTGCATCAGTATTCAGTCAGGTTCTAATCACATACCACAACTACCAGGCACAATAAAATTCAGGAACCATTTTATATACTAACGAATATATTACCTAGGGGAAAAAAAAATGTTATTGGAGTGTTGACTGAGATTACTTGACATGGCTACTATCATGTTAAATTTTGATGAAAATACAACTTTGTTCTTCTAGAAAATCATTCTACATTGGCTATTATCGAACTGCGGAACAATCACCTTCCCCTCCTGGTCCATGAGTCCCAGACTTTTACTTGGCTTACCCTCTCACATACTATGAAGGATACTTTTCCCCTTACATTAACCATTACTTTCTCACTAACATCATGTTTACTTTCGACTAAGCTGTGCCTCACGGAGGGTTGCTCATGAACATGTCCTTTCCGCCAACAAAGCCCTCCGAGTGTCCAGTTTTTTCCTCCTGCGTCAAGTAAGCAAGAATATGTGGCGTTACCGCTCCTGAAATTATTGAATCATCCCATTTTCTTCGCCATGGTCCATCCGTGAATATTATTGCCTTCGCTTTTGTCGAGAGGATACACCGTGTAAATGTACGTTGCATACAACGATATAAATGATGATTTCGATTTTGTAATATATTTTTGGTGTGACTGAGATTTTATATCTCTGTGATACGTTTTAGCACGATGTTTTTACTTCGCCATATTATATATGTTAGCTTTTTCTGTATTAGCAATGTGGTATACTTTTTTTGAAAGATTTAATCATTAGTTGTGAATTTCAACCTGCCTTGTTTTCTATTTTATATCTTCCTCTAGCAGAATAACTGCAAATAAATGTCTCAATCTAATGTTTGTACTGCTAATATTTGATACAATAATGACCTTATATGTTTCAACACTATTATACTGTTCCTTATACCCTTTTTAGTATCAAATTTACGAGGAATATTGTCATCGAAAAATAAAAAATAAAAAAAAAAAGAGAAAGGAGAAAAAAAAGAAACATATAACATTGTCAGCAGCAGTATGGTAAGTCACGAAATTTGAGTTTTTTGTATAGGTGATGTTAATTAGGATATAAACAACCTTACCCCGTAAGGACACGGGAAAGGGCCGGTGGTATTAATAATGTATGTGGTGTTGCCATTTGTCTTACAGAGTATTGCCGCTCTTTGTTTCTCATGTTCACTGTTGAAATAAGTCAAAATGACATGGATATGAAATCGTAGTGGATCAAATCCAGATGGAAGCGTGTCATTCAATATAGTGTGTACAAAGCATCGAAAAAGTAAAGGGCCTCCCTGCCAGATAAGACTTGTTTCTTTAATACCAATGCACTATGTACGTATCGTTCAGTCAACATGAAAGTCAAATAGGATAAGGTAAAGAAATGTCTATACATCAGTTTATTGTTTTAAGATTCTTTAAATTGTCAAAGCAGTCCGCATCCGGGCAACATTTGATTAGTTGAGCATATGACACCAGGGACTCTTTAAGAATATATAATCAAAAACAGTTTGCTGATCTCAACGTGTGAAATCCACACCAACACACACATCACACACACACATCAGCACCCAGCATTATCACACACTACACCACAACACACACACCCACAGCACAAGCATTCTATTCACTCACACACACACACATACACACACACACACAATCACATAAAATACCACCCGATTTTAAAATGATAAGATTAAGCACTTGATGTATTATTATAATAAGTACAGTGATGATTACATATTTAGAAAGAAACAGTGGCGCACCAGAGAGAGTAATACAATCCGCCCATGCATTGCACAATAAATCCACCATAGGGTTTAGCTTAGTTACCAATACAAAGGTAGGAGTTCCGAATCGAACAGACTGATGAAATTTTATGAATTAACGATTAAATGCCACCGGCGATAACCCAGTTGTATGTGATAACCATCAGTTCAGTTCACTTAAAGTAATATATCTGACAAGAGCGCTGTGCCTTTTGATGACAAAGTTGATTCGAGTACATATGAGTTATTTTGTCATTCAATCCTTTCGTGATATAAATAGTAATTTTTATTTCAACTTTGAATGGGTGTTAGGGAAAGTAGATTTTTTTTATAAGTCGATCATACTAGAACGCTTGCACAAGAGCACCAATGTCCTGCCCTACTTCCCGTAAATTGATAGAAAGCCTCTACTAATGATTTTTCTTTCGAACCGCCTCCTGTTTATTCTGCCATTATTCTAAACAGTTATTCCCATATTATGAGCATTTCCTTATCTCGCAATCCACCCTGTCTTTAACTTAACGTTTTGTTTTTTGGCCCTTAACTCTTTGCACAAAAACACAAATACACGATTGGAGGACTGTCATTCTTGCTTTTTTATCTAGCCCTATTGTTCGAGCTTGAATGTATATCTGCTTGAATTAAAAATTTCACTTGTACAAAATCAGGCTGAAACGCCCTCCTTTATAATTGAACAAAAAAAAAGAAAATTGATAGAATGTATAATTGTTATTGTTAAATTAACCAAAAAAAATTAAAAAAGGATTTTGCACAGGATTCGAACACACTCCTCAGTCAGGTATACAACACAAAAAACATACACGCCTATTACATAACCACTTCGCTAGCGTGATTTATCAGTATTCAGAGGGCTGTTAAATTGACTTCATAAAAAGGAAGTTATAAATCATCATGCCTTAAAGTTTTCGTTAAAGTGTGATGTAGTTTTATTGTATAGTAATGGTGATCCATCTCATCAGTTTTTTAAGATCATTGAAATAGGTATACAGAATACCACTTCATTTAAAGCCTTTCTCTTTTTTAGAATGGAGACTTGACCCACCATTATTCAAAACTCAAATGTTTAATGGCTATTTTTACACTTATTTTTCATCAAAACTTGCGTATGAGCATGTTTAACACCCATTATTAATCAAACCTCAATTTAATTGTAGATATAAGAATAACTTTAATTTGTCTTGGTTAGTGAGATCACCGACTACTCAATTTTCATAAAAGAAATCCGAATTTTTGTCATTTTGAAATTTAGAAATCCTGTGTGCTCCAACGAGCGGGGGACTTTGTTCCCGCCTGTGCGCCAGCAGATTCTTTTCTCTAATTTTCGCTCAAAAAACGCAGTAAATTTAAAGAAGTAACACTATACACTCTTTGATAATATTTTAACTAGCGTGTAACCAGTTTTTCATTCGTGTTTTATGTTCCTTCGTAATACAACGCGGACTACGTTACATGAAGTTGGTACCATCCATTTATTTTTAGAAAGCCGTGCGAGACATGTGGTGCAAAGGAGCAGAAAACACCGGTGTAACTTTGTATAGAAGCACGTGTTAATATTATCCTTTAGCATATAACAAAGAAATCCTTGTTATCTGTATATCTCCTGTTTATCATATCAAAGCAAAATATGCACTAGGTAAAAATATTATTTCATTCAATTTTCGTTTATTATTTTGTTTGAACTCGCCTGAGTCGAAGGTTTCATTGAGTTTTGTTGATCGCCCTTAATGTTGCCGTCCGTTTGTCCGTCCGTCTGTCCATTAAACCCTGTATCACGTTTTCGACTGGCTTCCTTAAGAACCACAAACCAATTCAACCAAGGTTATACGCATACAACAATGGCGATTAAGGGAACTTTAAAGTTTGTTCAAACAATAGGACTGGCACAACTCTTCAAAGGGGACCGCAAATCAAGAAAATGTAAACCCAAATAAGTGGTTTGTTGTATTTAGTTCAACCACCTTCTCTTAAAGAGACGCACTGGCGCCAGAAACATTCTTTAATTTATATGTTATATGAGTGGAAGTTCAATTTCTTCAAATATAACCTGACCCTCGAGTGGTACGATGAAGTCCACAATAGGGCATCAAAGCTTTACAAGGAATGATATTAGGGAAAATCTTTTAAAAATATTCTCAAGAAGACTTGGATGCATTTAAAGTATTGAGATGTGCCACACCGTTAAAACCATATAATTTCCTTGTGTCCATTGTTTGTTTTTGAAGGCTAAAGTAATGCAAATTGACAATCTCATTTTATATTGAATAGCAACCCTTGACTGGTGTTCTCCTACATGAACCCACCCGTTTATCTACGGTATAAGCAATATCGCTATTTCAACCAAGTCTTGACATTATTTGGATAAATAACCCCCATTTGGTTGTCAACAGAAAGTTCTCAGCTGTGCGTATGAACTTATTTATGAACAGTCCTAGGTTACACAAAAGGTACCACTTTTCTATTAACCTTTAATTTAAAATTCCCTTAGAACGTCTTCATGTTAATAAAAATGTGGAAATCAGTAACACCACGTAAAATACTTTTTGATTTTTAATTTTTTCCTGTCAGGCGACTTTCACAAAATAAAAGAAGCCTAACTGTCTTACTTTTTGTATGGGTGATGTTAAAATGTATGATACAAAGTAAATTCTAAATCGTGAGCAATTCTTGTGGCCGGCCACAGAAGCCACCAAAGTATATTCATTCCATTACAGTAGGTTTTACGTGAATCGCATTCCTATTTTCAAATGGAAAATGCTACCCATTGCTTCGCCTGTTGTACCTAAGCAATTGTCGTAATGGTTACAATAATCTATCAGATTTCATTTCATTCCCGTGGTTCTTAGAATTCACCATCATTTTTTTCACCTTTCAAGAAAAGATGAAAATGGCCGGAATAGGGTCTGTAAGTCTCGTCATGCTGATTCAACGTGAGAAATGACGTGTTGTTTTACTTCCGGGTGACATGCGGGTGCACCCAGGAGGACTGAATGAGTAGTGATGAAGATAGATGTAGCGTACATTGTGCTATTGTAAAGAGTTTAAACCCACAGATAATCATGAAAAATTGAGGAGGTAATAAAGTCTGCAGCAGCAAATAGGTTGTCTGCTTACCCCTTTGGCGAAGATTGCGTGTAATAGACCATCAGTGCTATAACACGAGAACCCATCGCGGTAACTAATAGGTGTATTAGATGTCTTAGTCTATTAGCTAGATACACTGCATAATGCGGTTTTTCTGTATTCTCATATCATTTAAAGTTCAATTTATGGCTTTAATAAAACAAGACAACGGTTTATGCATTGGCCCATGATTTGTGTTAAATAGGCACGTTTTCAGAGGGTTAGGGGGGGGAACTATACCTGCGTGCAGTGAGTGCACAATGTATTATTTTCCACAGAACAAAACGCATTTAAAGTACCTTTTCTATCAGTGTTACATTAGGAGATTCTAATTGCTGAGCTGAGCATATAGTCACTTTTCTATATTATTCATAAAAAAAAATAAATAGATCATTTGGCTATGGATTCCCCAAGCGATATTTAAAAGTGTGTGCAAAATAGACATTATGTACTTCCCTTTTGACATACAGACTTGTAAACTAAGTTTAGCACATGAGTTACGATGGCGGACAGATTGACTGCAGGAACATTATGGTGACAGTACCAACGGGGTTCGAACTGTCGGACTATTTGGAAAGCAACGAATGGGGATGTTCTCAATATTGGTGTCAGTAGAAACGTCACACTTTATGCGTGTTGCCCGGATTGCTCCCTATGTTGACATTACTTTTATGATTAAGATTAAACGAAAACCTTGCATTTTATACTACATATTGATATTCTTCCTTGTATCTGCTGTCCTCTTCAACGCTAGTGTATTTTGGCTTCCACCAGAGTACCGGCAAAAATTGCAGTTAGGTATGAACGAAAAACAACTGCTGGTATTTCATCATACTAATGGTTATTCAAAGAGATAAAATCTCATATTTAAAAAAAACACACACACGCAAGGACATGAACTGACACGCGGTGAAGCTCGTTGCTGATTCATGTCCTCTTCTTTTCTTATCAAGATTCATACGCGCATTGTTAACATCTGTTATCGTATTGATGAGGAAATGGTTATCATTCACAATAAAAGACACGGTATAGATAGTCATAAACTTCGGAATATAAATAATTAAACAGTCATCTTGTGTGATGTATGCTTGCGTACATATATGGGAATGTTGATGACATTGTTCTCATATAATTTTGTAGGATATGAACATTATTGTGGCTTTCTTGTTGTTACTTCTCCTTCTGGACGAATCCACACCGCCGCGCGGGACGTCAGCTTCTAATCACTACTTGTCGTAAGATACTTACACTATTACCTACACTAAATACGTTTACCTTCCTACGGTATTATACACAACCATATAGCTTAGCCTCATCGGCAGGGACTACAGTATCCAACACGTACATATATTATCTAGATCACTATACGATCAACAGCATCTATAATACTTCTCATCGGTAAGAGATACGTTAACTACTATAACAGACTCTGTATACTCTCTATCGGTAAGATACTTTCATACTATCAAAACAGCCTACTATTATAATCTTCATCGGTAATATACTGAGCCTATCTTTATAGCTATCTCATAGAACAGTCTCTATACTCTCATTCCGGTGGGTTGACGAAATGTGTTCCCCTTAGTACTATCAAACTAGTCTTCTGATTTTATAGAAACCGCATACGTTATCATTTAGTTCTTCCTTGCCACATCGGCAAGTCTTCACTCGGTAAAATACTCTCTACTAAATTCCAATATAGTATTCTCATTTAAGCTATTTTACTCTTCACTCAGGTCGAGGTTTACTAGATTGACTTGTTATACAGATCGAAATCAACTATTCTGCTCGCGTTTCTCTCGCCTCCGAATTCATTCCATACACGTCAGGTTTGTCTCTCGCTTGATTCAGCCGAATAGTATTCTTATCTAGAAATGTAACCATTGAACTATTGTAATCTGAAGATAGTACTCGTAAATTCCTTATATTTGATTGGATGGGTTATGTTAATTAAATTTGTTTAATCGTATATCAGTGGGATTACATATTACATTATCGTGTCTCTGTTATAAATTTGAATTTAAGGGGAAATATACTCGAAAAACCACAGCATGAGTTCGACATCGTGCGTATGATTAGAAAGTTTATGAACTTCGTATATTGTGAAAACATGAAATTGAAATCTTAAATTTTTATACAATTACGATTTAGCAGATTGATATAATTGTCATGGTAATTTCCATGTGCTACTGATTGTATCTGAATTCTAGATACTTATTCATCGTATTTAGCGAGTAGTGCAGTCTTGATTTCAGACCTCTTTTTGAATCCGTCGTTCATTAGTTAAAATCTCTGACCTTTGGCCCCGGGGGGTCAATTAGTCACGTTTGTTTGCAATAGTTATCCAGACGCGCAACCTATCCCAAGTACACTCCATCGTAGGTAATAAGCGTGAAGTTTAAACTCATGACGGGCATTGTGCGTACTAATATTAATAGTGACGGTTTATTGTTAGACCGAGGAGCTTACTAGTAGAAATTCACAAGCGTGGCTTTGAGAGATTATCGATTTAGATGACGAAGAGAATATTATGATCGATATTGATATGAACACTGGAAGGATGGGCAAGAAAGTGGGATGAGTCATCCTGTATAAGTATTTTTAAGAACCTTTATACAGTAACTCGTAAAAAAGATACCTTGGAATTTGAGTAATTGTAACGGGAAGATCCAAAGGGGCTGTTAGGTACTTGTTGAGATGTTTCTGGGTAGGAAGTCGAAACTGTGGGGATCGTGAATTTTTACGAGACCCCCGCTACTTACCGATGACCGGTCAAACCTAAGCGTAAATAGTGGTATTGATTTACTGCGAAGACGCGGCCAAAAAAAAGGCGCGTTTGCTGCAAATTTAAAATAGAAAAGGGCTGTTGTGCTACCTGTGGAAGTGGCTATTATGAGCCGAAGGATACACATATATCGTAGCTTCAGTGTAGAAAGAGCCAAGGGTGTGAAAGTTCCCAGAGGAGAGGGACGCTACAATAGAGGAAGAAGTGAATGTGCCGATTGGTGTTATTATCCATAAGACTCAAAAAAAAGGAAAATGGTGCAGCTTTGGGAGAGTAGACTTAGATAGTGAACTCCTGGAAGTATATAGAAGGTGTAGTGCTTTGAGGATTACTTCGTGTTTATGGATCGAATAGTGTTGGAGTTAATGGTGAAATAATAGAACAGAAAAATGTATTGATACAGGTATACGCGAGACATGGAATGTGTGATTGTTGTGCGAGTAGATGCAGTGTAGATTTATTTGACTGAGATCAAGTCGAGATAAGAGCACTGATATTGTTATGTGAAGAGACTGACGATAGCATACGGTATAATAGGTGGGTGGAAAAACTGACGGCATACGTGGAGGGGCTTCGTGTGGAGTATCCTTGGATGTGCCTACTGTTGCTACGCATTAGTGAAATTCAAGCTAGGACAAGGAAGTGCAAGTGTAAGTTTGAAGTAGGCTAGAGATTGCGCTATGATGAATTTGAAAGAAGTGGTGGTGTTAATGTATTAACTAAGATTCATTTTATTACAGTGAATGAGAGAATTTGAGCGTGTGCTGCTGATAAATAAACATGAAGGTGCAAGAGACTTAGTTGTGAGGAATCGGAGTGTCGTGGTGGGCGTGCAATTAAAGTTTAACAGGAAGTGAGAGTATTAAAATGCAGTTAAGTATTTATGAAAAATGAAATACACCATTTGCGTGTGTGAGCTGAATCCAAAAGTGAGAATTTGTTCTCGCTTATTCAACATTGAGCAGCAGTAGAACTACACTCGGTAACCTGCAGACTAAAATTAATTTGGGAACTATGTGCAGCTATTACGGTGGGAAAACGATGAAACAGGCTACACTCCTGAGCCCGGTGTTCCTTCTTGAGAACCACCCTTGTTCAGGACGTCCTTAGGATTAATCAGATGTTGGTTTAGGCGAGCTAAGCCGGTTCTCAGAGGGAACACGCCATGTG
>CAJDSM010022791.1:0-13015 GCA_903981925.1 Ostrea lurida
AAATTTAGGGCATATTGAATATTTAACTTTTTTCAGTCATACATTTGTAGAATAAAATATGCTTATCGCAATCAGATTTTTATAAAATATTGAAAAAAATATATAGGTCAGTGTTGAATAAGAGAGAAAAAACGAGGTCAAATATTGCCCTATTGGCTGTAATGAGTTTTATGGAAAAAGTACGGGGAAAACATGTGATTATTTTTTATGCGGGTTAATTTAAAACATTGTAACAAATTTTCATATTCCAATTTTTGAATGCATTTTAAATTATAGCGAGCGCTGGCTCGCACTGCGAGCTCTAATGATAATGCGAGCCGTTAAAAAGGAAAGTGATTAAATTTCCAACCTTTAACAAGAATAAAATTTGTGTCACCAAATCCAATCCCAGAAGTCCCTTGTCAAAAATGGGCTGACTAATCAGTTCAGCGTTAGTCTGGATCACCATGACGTCGAAGACGGAGTCAGCGTATACAAAACGTTCTGGATGATCCAGACGAAAAGTGAGAGTGGAAAACAAAAAATAATACTGTACACTGATTCTATGTTACGGCGGACACGCCCAGGTAAAATACTGCAGTTTTTCGGAGATTTTAGATGCTCGCGTTTGAATGCTTAGACGCAATGTATGGAGATCAAGCAATGCCAGTTGTAACATTAACCAAATTGGCAATATTCTTATACATAAAAATAAATTCACTTTTTTTAAAAGGACCTACATTGAATTTTTTAGGTAAAAAATGCAAAAAATAGCTGAAAATGAGTTTCCAATCGGTTGTAAGCGTTTGAAAACCATCCGTTTCATGTGAAAACTCGTACACGGAGAGAAAAAAGACTTTCTAGGCCGAAAGGCCATACATTAAAGTGTATATTTGAACATATATCTTTACAGTTGAACTCTTTCATTATTTTTTTAAAAATCATTTTAAAAATGAATGTTCTAAACGTAGATTTCTAGTGCGACTATTTAAAAACAGGCTTTTTTGGAAAAATAATTATTTTTCTAAATAAGGCAATACTTTTGCTTTTCCGACTTTGCCTGATATACACTTTAAAGTTCAAAGCTAAAAAGTTTATTGTTGGCCATTAACATTGTGCTATTTTCTGGATATCTATGTTAATTAGCAAAAATCACCCCGATTTTTAGAGGAGTGTTCCTACGTAACGGCCTTTATCTCTTTTTTCCAATGAAATAGATTTATCCAAACTTTCACAAAATTGGAAAAGCTCTATATCCAAATTAAATAATCATCAATTGACAAAAGTCAAAAAACATTCAACGGAATGCGCACCCGTAATTTAACTAAACATGATAATATTCGGATACGAAAAGTGTCCTACGTAACGGACGCCGGGAGGAGCTCATATAACGTCCCACTAATAATGACGTTTTTTGCAGCGAGTTTCATCATTTTACAATATTATATTTCTATTTCTGGATAAAAGCCAGTGTTCCTGAATTTTTCACATTTTTGAAAGTTCAAATTCAAGATTCGAAAAATGATATCAGAATTAAAGAAAACAACTATTTTATTATTTTCTGTTTTCCATATTTTATGTCCCTGCTTACGGTAGAATCAGGTCTGTATCACACAAATCTTTCCCCCCTTTTTTAAATTGTGTTTCCCAATAATTTGAAGGGAAACCAAATGATAAAAGGTACTCCAGGAACCACAAGTTGTTACATTACGTAAGTATGTAAATAACAACATCACAGAAACGCACGCGGTGCATTTTTCCCCTCAAGTAAACGTGCAAGTGGGATGTTGTGGCTCCCTAATCCCTTGCATTGTTGCTCTCGATAAAAAAAAAAATACAGTGCATCATTTAAGTTTACTAAAATTACAAAAAAAATACAAAAAAGATGTGTGGCGTCATTTTCTATGTATTGGCGGATCTACATTTTTGGAGATTGGTTTTTTTTTTCAGACCGTAATTTTTTTTTTTAATGGTTACCATTTTCTATTTCCAGGCAATCAGGCAATGCACCCCCCCCCCCCCCCCCCCTTTTCAAGCTAGCGTGAACAGCCATGTCATTTTACTATTCAAACTGAAACTTCTTGCAAGCACCAAGGGGGGGTGGGGGGTAAAATTCATTAGATCAGATCTATATCTATTTTTATTTTCCAATCAAAGCGTCCTCAAGGGGCAACAAGGAGAACACATACAAGTGTTATAATAATCAACAAAATGAAAAAGAATATTGAGAGAAGTGATTACATTAGTATATATGGTAACAGACTAAATATCTCAATCTAGATTTTAAAAATCAATGGATCTTCAGAACAAATACAGTCATATCTACTTACACAGTGGCGTAGATGCCCCCCCCCCCCCCCCCCCCCCCCCCCCGGGGGAGCCACTTTCCCATATACTTGATAGATATGGCGTGCCGCTGGAATAGGTTGCCTTTTTCCACTTAGATACATGTATATGACAAGGTATAGAAAATCCAACAAATCAGCATAAAATATAGACTGATAACGGTCATAATATTTACGCCAATAATTATATGAAATAAAACTTAGTTATCCAGTTTTAATTAGATAAACACAAAATAAATTTGATGGCAGACCCGTTGGAGGCGTTTAATAGAAGAACTTATGACCACCTTCCATCCCTGTATCTGTTTATCAGCAGCAGTTTCCATTGGAGATCATATGGGAAAAAGGTCACCATTTGATATGGAAAAGCTATATTGACAGACGGGGGGGCGGAGGGGGGGCGGGGTTGGCGGGTGTCCGCGATGTCAAGCAGCACGTCCCTAAAGGGCTAAAGATGCGAAAATTGAGGCGGAACAAATTTTCATGAACACTTCGCTATAAAAAAGGGGGGGGCAAAAATTTTCATAAGCTGCGCGCTTAAAAAAAAAAAGTGGGGGGGGGGGAGGGATTTTACAAACTTTATTTAAAAATGTAGTTTAAGAGAAATTAAGAGATACAAAAATTGAGAGGAGATGCCCCCCCCCCCCCCCCCCCCCCCCCCCCCCCCTAAACAACATCAATTCCTACTCACAATACGGTGACCATCTGATATTCCATGCAAAGGTCCGATAAATGTTCTAGGACTTTTTAAAAGCAAGCCAACTACCATAACAAAAAGTTGATGTTGCAGGATTATAACAAATCTCGTTGCCTGCGTCACACTGTCCCGAATTTTTGACCACATATGGACACACGAATTTGAGAAATTTTCAATTTCGGGTGAAAATGCCGCCCAATTTAGTAGGAACCTATCGGATCATAATTAAGGCTTATGATCCGATATCTTTGTTCCATTTGAGTGTGTACCAGGAACATTTTGAAGTATTATATTTTCACATTGATAACAAAAGTCATTTGACAGAAAGATATAGTCCATTCTACTTGCAGGAATATTTTCTCCGTTACAGCATGTATAACTTTTTTGGTCATTTTTCATAGCTTTCCAACAAACTCCCCGTCGAGGCCTCATCTTAGGAATAGAATTGGTTTGCGTGTAAACCAACTCTGGCGGAAGTTTGCGTGTAAACAACTCTGGCGGAAGTTTGAGCTTTCCAAATGTCATGTACATTAAGCTTGTTTAATATTTTTTTTAAAATACCGCTTTTATCTGATTCATTTTCCGATGAGTAATTAAGATAATCACATATCAAAATATTTTCAGTATATCTACTAATCCAGTTTTAGTGCGTTTAAGAAAATCGCATCTGTAATTGATATCATTTTGGAGCATATATACATGACATACTAGTGTAATAATTTTTTTCATCATATACTATATTCACCAAACAAAAGTGTTCTGCCTTCATTTGATCTATGTAGACCCGTGGAGTCTGGTTTAGAATAGGTACCCGATATCCCCTTGCGTGTCGTAAGAGGCGACTGAATGGGGTGGTGCTTCGGATGAGACCGGAAAAACCGCGAGGTCCCGTGTCATAGCAGGTGTGGCACGAAAATAATTCCTCCCTGCTCAAATGCCCTAAGCGCCGAGTATAGGCCTAAATTTTTCAGCCCTTCACCGGGGATTGTGACGTCTCCATTTGAGTGAAATATTCTCGAGTGGGACGCAAAACAACAAATATTCTGCGTGTAATCAGCTTTTGAATCGAAGCAAGCTACTTACAAACAAGTTATTGTTGCAGGGGTTTCGACAGTCAGGTTTAAAGGCAACATTTCGCAAATTCTGTGATCGTTATAACAATTTAGTTTGTCAGTATGGCCTATACTAGGGTCAAATGCTGTCGGATGTGTGTTCATAGCAATTGTTAAGCCGTTTTTCATACACTGTTTTGACTACAGGTTACTCCATTTACCTTATCAAGACAATTAGCTCAAGGGGGATATGACCAGTCGACAGGAGATGCTTGCTCCTCCTAGACACCTGATACAACCTCTGTTGTGTCCAGGGGTCTGAAATTGCTCAACTCTTGTTTTATATTCCGTTCGGGACTTGCGAGATTGATCAATGTTCGTTATCTTTGCCTTTTCATCAAAAGAACATCAATCTGGATCAAAGTGGATATTTGCACTATCAATGTTCTTTTATTTTACCTGTCTAGTCTCATGTCATTAATAAATACCAATTTTATGGCCTCAAAAAGTAATTGAGCAAGGATAATTAGATATAAAAGGATGTATTTCATTTTAGTAGCAAAGATTATCGAGAATAAAAAAAAACGATAATTGAAAAGTAAAATGAATCTGGGCATTAAAGGGTATTTTATCTGCTTTTTGTGTTTTTTCCTTTCCTTGAGTAAAATCAAAGCATTGTTCTTTGTCCATAATCAACAAACATGTTTTATTATTCTTTGCTAATGAACATTAGATCACATGACGATAAATACTCCTAGCAGTATATATAAGTTGCCTTAATCACATTGAGGAAAGTGCCTAACTTCATGTATGCTGTAGAAATTTCTCCTGTTCAACTACAAATCTTGGAAAATGAACACAGTGCGTTTTATCAAAGTTTTTACCTTCTGCTATGTCCAGTGTGTGGTGTATGCATTAAATCCGGATTATTTTCCCGCCAGTTTCCAGAGTTTTGAATATGGATACTGTCCGGAGAGGTACCAGTGTAGGGGAAGATCTGTCTCTTCCACTCTGGACAATTGCCAGTGTGATTCAGATTGCTCAACATACGGGGACTGTTGCTTTGACTACAGAAACAACCATACGATAGAAAGCAAAGTTATTCCAAAGTATGAATGCGAGTATAGAAATGATATCGACATTGACAATTTCATTTACATTGTGAATTCATGCCCTTCTGGTACTGATTCATATCTGAAAAACAAATGTGAAACGGAGAATGAGGTTTTTGACCATCCATGCAGTGGTCCGAGTTCTGGATATTTGTATAAAAACCTGTATTGCGCTTTATGCAATTTTGATGATTACATCATGTGGAATCCAGGAATCCAGTGTCATTGGAAAGTCTCACTTCCACAGAATTTGTCTGTATCTTTCTTACAGAACAATACCAATTGTCACGTGACATACTCGCCTCCAGATGGAGACATGAAACAGCGGACGTGTTTTCCAATTAATTCTAATGTGACGGAATGTCGGGACAAAACTTTGATGACGCTCTGTAAATTTGGATATTATGTGCCTGTATTTGGAGTGAAAATTGTCTTTCGAAACATCTATTGTGCGAAATGCCAAAGATATTTAGAATCCAACCTAAGATGTGACATGGTGCATTCAAATCTAATTATCCCCCAAGAAATGACCATTTATATGTATAGTTACAGAATTCTGTTTGATTTGAATTTGAAAAAGGAAGTGGCAGAAATGCGCTACTACGATTCAGTGGTGACGTGGAATCTACAAATCCATTACCTAATGCCTGTAACACAGATCATCTGCTTGATCCATTGACAGGGCAATGTTATAAGGTACTGTGCAAACCTCCGTTTGTATATCAGAATGGTAAATGTTTATTGAAAGAAAGGTTTACAAATGACCCGAACAGTACCTCATCGCCTGCCTCTCTCGAAAGTTTGGCCAAAATGAGTTCGAATTAATCAATTCTACAACAATTTTTGTGTTCTCCCTGAATAGAACGATGCATGATTTCACACTCTTGGAAAATGATGTGTACGTATGCATATACAGGACGGGAATTGATGATGAAATAAGTTACACCAGACTGACAATCTATTTTTCAAAAGAAGAGAGCATGATGTCTTTTGTTGGTGGGATTTTGTCATTAGCGTGTCTACTTGTATGTTCGAGTGTTTATGTTTGTTCCCCCAAGCTGCATAATGTTCCCGGCAAAAATCTTATGTGCTTGATGGCATCCTTATTCGTCGCGCAATTGTTACATTTCGTAGCGCCATTTATCTTCGAGATGAAAAACGAAAGTATATGCAAGGCCCTATCCATCGCAACACATTTTGCCTTTTTAGCTGCTTTCTTCTGGATGAATGTGATGTCTTTCGACATTTTTTTCACATTTTCAACAAGTACAACTAATTCGAGCAGAAGGGGAAACTCAACAAAGCTTGTACGAATTTACTGGTTCTATGCTTGGTTAGGCGCTGCTATCATAGTTGGGTCTGCAGCCTCGGTTGAGTATACTTCAGATTCAAGTTTTAAACCCGGCTATGGTAATGGAATCTGTTGGATTTCAAATAGCAGAGGTTTACTTGTCTTCTTTTTTATCCCAATCGCAATTCTGTTGTTTCAAAATTTCGTTTTCTTCATCATACTGCCATAAGTATACACATGTCATCCAAGGAACAGTCCCGGGTTTTGATGAAAAAGAACACTTGCAAATTATTTATTTACATAAAACTGTCGGTTGTGATGGGTAACATGGTGTTTTGGTTTCTTGGCAGCGGTAACCAATAGTCAGACAATGTGTATTTGTTCATTTTCTTCAACACGTCTCAAGGATTCTTTATAGCGGTTCCTTCATGTGTACGAAAAGGATCTTCCGAATTGTCCGAGATCGCGCCTCTTCACTTTATTCCAGTGCCAAGTCGTTTACAGTTAAAAAATTTCAGCTTCAAAACTCTCGAGTGAGGAAAATAGGAATGATTCTAGAAAATCCGAACCCCGGTTTTAGTGTAGTATAGAAAATTTGTGAGGGAGTCAGATATATCTATTAACTGAACTGTTTTGCTTTTGGTAAACTAGTGTTGTAACACGATTGCAGCGTTCAGTTTAATCTTCAAGAAAACAGAACATGTTTGGTCGGCCTGACACTTGACGCTAATTAATGTTATGTTGAGTAAATATTCAGAATGTATAATAATTCATACACAAAAAGTTTCGATATGGATGAAAAATTATAGTAAATTAATCTATAATTAAATACTACGGTTTGCTCCATTTACCTAATCAAGATTATAGGCTCACGACGGGTGTGACTGGTCAACAGGGGATGCTTACACATCCTAGGCACCTTTTCCCACCTCTGGTGTTTCCAGGGGTCTGTGTTTGCCCAACTCTTGTTTTTGTATTCTATTTGGGACTTACCAGATTGATCACTATTCATTATCTTTGCCTTTACATTTAAAGATCCAAAACCAGTTGTATTTGGTTATTGTCGTTTGTTTTCATAACGTTGAAACTTCGAACATCGCCGATGAGATTTTTTTTAATTGTGTTACATGCAGTGCACCAAATTTTTTTTCTGACCCAAATATTCAATCTGATTAAATGCAGATCCTTTGATCCGCTCACGTAAGATCGCAACACAAGTGTCATTTGAAAAGAAATATTTCCATCAAAAAAAGAGGAAAATTTTCAATGAGGAAAGATTTTTTGTACGCTGGTTCATGTCATAACTGAAAAACCTATAGATGTAGAAAACCGTATTTTACTTGCTCAAGTCAATACAGCTAACCATGTAATGCCTAGCCATAATAACTTTATTCTCTTCGCTCTGCGTTTTCTGTGCTCGTGACTTTTTAAAGGTATAAAAGCATTTTGCTTCATTCTCATGTTCATTATGTACCCATTTTGTATGTGTATGTATCATAAATGCTTTGACATATTGCAAGTTTTAGAAGCTTTTTCTTATTCTTTGTTTCAACCAGTGAAAAATTGTCACCAATGTGTGTAAAGATGGTGGTTCTGAAGGCATTCAAGTGAATTCTCTTCATTGTGAACTAACGGTCTTTCACCTTATCGTTAAAATCGAGGTTTTAGTTTGAATTAAAAGAGCTGCAAAGACAAATCACCGGCGATGCTAAGCGTACTTATAATTTTAAGACATATGTTGCTGCCAGTCATCAAGTGCATACACAAGGATAGATATATGCGGGCAGCGGAACAGAACTTTTCGCAGAAAATGTTGACATCAGTAATAAGCAATACCAACCCTTCTTCGGCAGGGGTTTAAATGGTCCTAATGACCGGGTCATTGAAATCCTTTTCAAAGGAGTGCGTTTGTCCGTTGATGATGATGAAATCATGAAAATGCGTGAGCAGTTGCAAGTGACCTTGAATATGAAACCACTAAAAAGACAAAGATTTTATTTTAAATAGAAATAATTTCATTTTTTTCCGGCGCTCTGACAGATGGTAACCTTGTGAGTGCGCTGGTCTGCGGTGTAGCATACACCACTACGGCCAACCATCAAACAAGCGCACTTCACAATGCACAAATCAGTGGGAAACAACCTATTACTAACCTGCATGTCCAAAGCAACTCAGGTTCAAGGTTTGTAAATATTGGTTAGAATACAAGACTTGTGAACAATGTACCGAGCCAATATCTAAAGTTTTGCAACTGCGGGGTTTCTGGTGTGCTTTCAAACTTATAACTGTCTGAGTTAAAGACAATGACAATGTGACATAGGTCTGACATAGGTCATCCAAACACGCCTTTCCGAATGTGAAAGCCACACAGAGCTGAAAAGTTCCCATGAGAACCCGCTATTCAGTCAACATCCACTGCTCTCGAAGACATAGGATCAGCAAGATGGCCCCACCATCGCCCAGTGTTGGTTTGAACATGTGGAAGTATTATGAAGGAATTATTTTGGCCAAATACGACTACGTACCCGCATTTCGCGAGACTCTTCGTAAGGCCGAAATGATCAAATGATTTCTGGGCTTTCGGGCTTAATAGAACTAGTAAAATCCACGTCATGATCTGGCCAAAGTAATTAAGATAGAGAAATCCTGACTAACGTTGCCGTTTCTTGCTCAACCGACAGGTGTTCCAATATATTATGTATATCCGATATATTTCCGCCCCTGGACAGTGACAGGAGCTCAACTCCCGGCTCAACTCAACATCTCGTTCTTGTTCAGCTATTTTAAAAGTCTGCAATAAAGCTATAACTGTAGCCGTTGAAAGGTTTCATCTAAATCGCAATCAAAGTCGCACGTCGATAAAAATGACTAAACTCCTTTAAAAAATATGTGACTTCTTCAGACTACTCTGAAAACGGATCTACGAATGAACCATTCTATGATATGGATATTAATTTTCTGCGTTACTTTACTTTAAAAAACTGATATAGCTACGCTAAAATTAATTTCAGTTTACACAAAAGGTTTGTATTGTAACAAGAGGCCCATGGGCCACATCATTCACCTGAGAACTGCGCTTCATTGAGAAAAGCAGAAGTTTGGGATTTACAATGCGCCACTATTCAAAGGTATGGATTAGAGTTAACCTCTGTCATCTCCCAATACCAATAAATGAACATTCATCAATCAGAAAATAAGACAGAGAACCCTGTATGATAGACTGGGGTTAGGCATAGCCCGTGGGTCTTTTCATATTCTCTTAAAATTGTTTTGATACAATGAACAAGAAAAGACATTGTTAAAGGGTTGGGATCGCAAAAGTTATAAAATATCAAACAATTTCTAAATGGGCGGGGTTAGTCATGACCCCAAGGACCCTCCACATATGTGTCAATAAACTTGCCTCAATACAAGGATCAAGAAAATTCGCCAAAGACAGAAATGGCCGGGTTGATTTCTATTTTGTTGAATGAAGTACATAAATAAAATTTCACAAAACTTTCTATTGGCTTTATAGGATGTTTATATTCAATAATAACAATTAAAAAAAATCAGCAATTAACATGCATACATGTAATAAAATAAATCATAAATGACATGGGTCATTACCAGTGTTCGAATGAATAAAATGCTGAAAATATTCAGTAAACAGGAAGTAAGTGTCGGACAGGTCTGAAATCGGATCCCACGATTTGGGACCACCCGCTGATGAAGGATGTCAAAGGTCATGAGGCTGCGATAATCAATTGCTGAGTAAAGTGTTGCGAAAATTTGCACTATTAAAAATAACACTGGAGAATATTCTAAGTCGGTAAACAGTTCTTAAGTAGGTGTCGGACAGGTCTGAAATCGGATCCCACGATATGGGACTACCCGCTGATGATGGATATCAAAGGTCATGAGGCTGCGATCATCAATTGCTGAGTCAAGTGTCGCGAAAATTTGCACTATTAAGATGCCACTGGAAAATATTCTAAGTCGGTAAACAGGAAGTAGGTGTCAGACAGGTCTGAAATCTGATCGCACGATATGGGACCACCCGCTGATGATAAATATTAAATTTCATGAGGCTACGATAAGTAATTACTGAGTAAAATGTCACAGAAATTAATTGCTTAAAATCGTCAACATTGTTTGTGATAGAAACGAAAATTTGTTATAGAGCACAGGCTTGGACCAATTTTATTTTTTTGTCAGTTTAAATATGATGCCAGAAAGGTTCGAATTTTTATAACATCTTCTTGGTCCAAGCCTGTGCTCTATAACGGATTTTCGTTTTATCACAAAAATGTGGTGATTTTAAGCAAATTTTTGCATTTCATAATATTTCATGATGTTTGGGGCATTAAATCTTAGATACACCAATGTAAAACTCCAAAAATTTTACCACTCTGATAAACTATCATACATGGTCTATCATTTTTGCAGAAATAATTTCTGAAATTTCATTTTATTTTTACCATTTTCCACCCTTTCGTGGGCCTACTCCTTTGTATGTTCACGGTATAATACATGTAAATTTTTGTTTGCATAATGCTTATGTGGAGGTGGGGGTGAATATTTTTAGATTAGTAAGTTGTATGATACATGCAAGTCCGTGTGTTGCAAAATACATGCAATAACGTTTTATGTTACTTTATATAAGTCACAATACGCCTAAGCCTGTGTGCTGCAAAATAATTGTAAATTTATATGTTCTGTTGTATAGCTTTAAGTCTGCATACTGTATACCATATGATACCAATTGTAAGTCTGCATGTGTATTGTATAATTTGTGTGTTTTGATAATAATAAAAGAGATTTACATAATATGTTCATTTTTATTCTACACATCTGCTTTTATCGTAGTAGCTCAATGGTATAGCGTTTGCTTGGCAACCGAGAGATCGTGAGTTCGTCTCGTATACCTTACATATAGGTATATAGATGAATGTGTTATCAATTAACAATCATAATTTTCACAATTATGTCCATTTGATATATCCCGAAGAACTCGATATGAAGGACACCACAGAATCTGACTATCTGCTTCGTTCATATTTGGATATTTTACTTAATATTGACTCTAATGGCAGACTGACAACTACATTATATGATAACGCTGATGATTTTAACTTTGCAATCGTCAACTTTCCCTTTCTATGTAGTAATGTACCACTATCACCTGCTTATGGTGTGTATATCTCCCAGTTGATTCGATACGCAAGAGCATGCTATGCGTATGAGGACTTTTTTAAAGCGAGGCCAACTACTAACAAAAAAGTTGATGCTGCAGGGTTATAACGAATCTCGTTTAAAGTCATCATTTCGAAAATTCTACGGTCGCTATAATGACCTTGTTTGCGATTACAAATTATCACTAAGTCATATGTTGACTGATTTGTTTCATACCTTAAGCTTTGTTAGACTTGTCATTTTCCTAACTAGATTTAACTACGGGTAATCCCGTTTACTTTATTTCGACTAAGGGCTCACGGCGGGTGTGACCGGTCAGCAGAGGATGCTTACTCCTCCATGGCACCTGATCCTACCTTCGCTTTTGTCGGAGTGTCCGTGTTGCCCTACACTCGATTTTGTATATGTTTTTTTGGATTATGATTACGTTTGACACAATGTTAACTTCGGCCTTTTTGTTTACATAGGTAGTTCGCCAAACGCTCAGTATTTAGAAGTAAGTATGACGGGTCTTTCGGGTATGACCTTAAGAACGGAGGTCCTGTGTCGCAACAGGCATTGGCACATCAAAGAAACCCCATTGTTACGGCTGTAAGCGCTATTCATGGGTCTAAAACCTACAATTGGTGACGTCTCAATATGAGTGAAAAATTCTTAACTGTATATGTAAACCGAAGAAACAACCAACCATCAACTTACAATGTCAGAGTCTATGTCTTACAACAATTAAACTATCATAAATAACGGTCAGCAAACATTTTTTTTTTTAAAAAACAAATACACGTAGACTTCAATGAAAAGTCTAGAATCATGTGTGTATTTGATGTCTTTATAGTTATCAAACATGTTTAAAGTCTTTCAATGCATCTCTATTATTTCAGTGTCTTGTCCTACCTGCAAACTTGGTGAGTTAGCGCTTATCGGTGAGGTATGATTCCAAGGCGAATTTCTTAAAGGCATTTTGTTGATTTCAGGACTCCTGCACTCCAGGAGCCTTAGGGGCAGGGGGAAATGCGAAAATTGTCTCCTTTATGACCTCAAATTTGTAAGGAAAAAACTAAATGCATAGTCATGTAGAGCAAGATGGTCCCTAACCAAAATTGTAAATGTCATGATCCTTGGAGTAATTTAGATTCTGACACCAGGGAGAGACTCAACCCGGTTTACAGTATTTATGCGTAAAACATTTCAATTAATATCTCTAATATTGTTAATACTAAACTGAAAGCAAATGGATATTTAATAGCCCTTTTCACAAAAATTCTTATGATTAAGGTAATTTTTTTTTTATCTCTGCTCTAAGTAAGTAAGTAAAAAGTAAATAATTTATTATAGATGCTCAAACCGAAATGTTGGAAATCCGA